>OVAF01001781.1:0-19367 GCA_900406245.1 Odontarrhena argentea | reverse complement strand
GTTTAGCCTACGTATTCAATAAGAAATCCTTTTTACACAAACCCTAAGGGTTCTTGACATCTTAAAGCAATCTTTCGTGTATCACCGGAAACGAATCACAAAATGGTCGCCCACAAACTGATCATCTTAATCGAAGGTATCCAACCAACAATGAAAGAGATCCAATACAGTGGTGTCGAGCTTCCTCCTCACCGGCAGGCTCATATCAGTATGGTCGCTGAGACTTTAAGGGAAGGTAAAGTCCTCACCGATAAAGTCTTAGTCTCCCGTACTCCTCGATGGAACATAGTTCGTCATCACTATTTATTGACGAAGATGGTGAAGCTTGAGAAGACGGTCTCTAGTTTCCATCAAAGTCCGATTTTGACTCAGATCCTTGCGGATGTTCTAAAGCTGAGGGGTACTGCTGGTGTGAGGCTTGATTCTAGTCTCGAGAAGGTGAATGAGTTGATGGGCTCGATGAAGATTGAGATGAGTAAGGAGATGGGGAAGAGGAAAGGGAAGAAAATGATGTTTGATTCTGAAGGTACCACTTTTGCTAGAGAGTTTCAAGACGATGGAGGTCCATGTAAGCCCTTCTTTTTCTTACCCTTTTGGTCTCTGTGATAATATTTCACACTTCTGATTTTAAGTAAGGTTTGGATTAACTCTGTTCTATTTAACCATTCGAAACATAACTTGTAGAGAGGGTCCGAATTGGGCGATCTATTTTAGGAAACATGGACTTCCAATTCAAAACCAATGGGTAAAGAGTAGAGTGACTTATGTACCTTATATACAACTTCACAAATATCCAAACTACCGATGTGAGATATTTTGACATTCTAAATCTAATACCCTATTTTTGCGACAAATTTTTTCAAAAGGAATTCATTGTGTACCAAGCATATTTGGTTGAGCAAACAAAATAAATGCATTGAAGAAAAAACGAGCTAAATACCAATTTATAGTACATATCTTATACATATATAAAACAGACTTTTCGTTGGACTAATTGAGAGCTTTCACATGGCAGCTTCTTCTTCTAGTGTGGGAATGATAAGTGCTGCCACGCAACCTCAAGTATTCATAAACTTTCGTGGAGCAGAGTTGCGCAAAGGCTTCATCGCCTTTCTCGAGCCTGCCATGAGAGAGGCAAATATAAATGTCTTCATAGATAATCAAGAGGCGAGGGGTACAGACCTAGAAAACCTCTTTGTGAGGATTGAAGAGTCTAGGGTCGCGCTTGTGATCTTCTCTGAGTTGTACTCCAATTCAGAATGGTGTATGGACGAGCTGGTGAAGATCAAAGAATGTAAGGATCAAGGCAGTCTTATAGTGATTCCAATTTTCTACAAGCTGGAACCTTGGGTAGTGTGTGATCGTCGAGGAAGCTTTGGCGATAATTACAGGACTCTGAAGAGAAATCATCAACACGAGCCAGCGAAAACACACAAATGGAAGGAAGCTTTAACCTCTATTGCTAAAATTGCTGGCTTGCGCTTGAGAGAAAACAGGTTTGTCTTTGGTCCTTCTCTTTTGTTTGGGATGTATCTAAAAATGTCAAGTTTGCTTAATAAATATCATCTTGTGACTGTATCAAAATTAACACATAATTCACAAACGTGTTAACATAAATATAAATTCACATGTATGTAGAATGATTTTGAGTAATTTGACAAATCTAGTGTTATTAAAACATGTATATCACAATCTCTTTCAAAAAGAAGTGTTATTGGATTAGTGATTTAAACAAATACCATCAAAATTAGTGTTATTGAAAATATTTTAAACATTTAGTTTCAAGTGATTTCAGTGTGTTTTGGATGATTTCTTGGTTAAAAATACAAATACTCATGGTTTTTGATAAAATTTGAGATGATTTCATTTAAAACTTCTCAAAATCATCAAAACTCTAAAAACACACACATTAAACCTCAAACCATTCTAAATAAATTATTCAATACACTCTCCTTACATTTTAGTTTATATGGATTAAGATTTAGTTTTTAAACTTTAAAATTTTATTTTATTTTAATGATATATTTGGAAACCCAAAATTTTAAGTGGTACTTTTAGGAAATAAATATTATGGTTATATTTCTGGGAGTAAATTTTCATAAATACCACTTTTTAAATATAAACTATTTATAGGGTTTTTGTGTACACTTTTGTTGAAAGATCTTGATCAAATCTTATCGTATGACAGTGATATATCCGATAAAGAATTCATTAACTTAATCATCAAAGAGGTTAAGAGAGTGCTGGCGACTATCCCCATTAAGGAAAAACCATCAAGAGGTAAAGTATGTGATCACGGAGTATTCTTTGTCCCTGCAAGGAGACTCAACATCGAGCATTCAGAAAAACCTGAAAATTGGACATGGAGTTTTATCTATGATGCACAAAGGTAATATTAAATGTTTTTTTTTTTTTTTTGGTTATATAGTACAACTTGGAGTTTTGAGTTGGAATATATTTTTACAAACAATAATTTCATTCCATAACTAGATTTGATTACAATTTCAGCGAAGCAAACATTGAAATAGTGACGCTGGTTAAAGTTTACGAGTTACAAATAACCGGAGAAATTGACACGATGAAGCTGACACCAGGGACAAGGTATGAGGTAGTGTTCATGATAAAATTCGATGGGGATATAACATCCGGATGGGAGAAACCAGCGACCTTAAAGCTGATGCTGCAAGATCATGACGGAAAACAGAGTGTACAACAGCGGATTCTGTGCATGAATGACTACATAGGTAACAATTGGTTAGATATTCAAGCCGGAGAGTTTGAGGCGCCGCCAAAGAATGCAGCTACAAATATCATTTTTAGTTTGCATCACCACTATAAGGACAGTGTCATGAAGGATGGGCTTGTGATTAGAGGTGTTGCAATTCGTCCGGTGAACCAAATCTATTACAACTCCAAGCTGAAAGTAGAATGAGAGAACAACGAAAGAAAAGTAGGTATCATATCGTTGTACGACAGTAATTAGTACTTTAACCTACTGAATGACAAACTAAAGGCGCTTAAAAAGAAAACTGGAAAATCACACCAACTTAGCTAATACACTTCCCAAAAACTGATCGATAAGCACACTAGATCTATCGATTTCTAAACCGGATAAAGAACAAACCTTCTTCAATCACACAACTGATTGATGCATCATTCTAGATCAATAAACTTGTAATGAAGTATCTTCTACCATTTCTTATAACGTCCATAAACTAGAAAAAATTAAAAAAATAAAAATAAAAAAACAAACAAAGAAAAAGTCAAATATTTATCTGAGGTAACAGTCATCATTCATATTTTTTAGTTCCACTTTTTCTCACATCTTACTGACATCGGTTAAGATATTGTAATTAAATTCTTGGGGGAGGGAGGGTAAGAAGTTTCTCAAAATCTAATGATTTTGTTTATTTTACTACTCTTTTGAAAATTCACTTTCTCAAAAACATTTTTCGAGCCAAAACCAATTTGAATTAGACCTTGCTAGGATTAATTGCATGCTTAATTTTGTGGTTTAATAACCATATTCATGTTTTTCCGAAATGATCAATTCAAAACTTTGATAAATTTGATCATCAAAGTTTGATGAATTTCCCCACAGAACGTGGGTTTTGGTCTTAAGTACTATTTGCGAAAGCGAAACCATCGTATAATTATTTTGGATGAAAACAAGATCCCTATATATCAACATCACATGAAACTCAATTAGTATGGACATTATGGAAAGAAACTATATAAGAAAACATTCTTGAAATACCTAAAGTGAACAGTATCATACTAATCAACTTAAAAGAGTATGTGTTGATTAGTGGGACTGGGAGGAGTCATCAATTAATGTAGCCTTGCAATTTGATGGGATCTTGGTGTCTTTTGTCGAAAAACATCTTGACAGAAAATTAGGAGATAGGTTTCATTGGTGATTACGGATATCAAAATATACTAAACAAGGAGTTCAAGGGTTTTTTGTGGTCATTGGTTTGAAAAAAAAAATATGATTGTTTGGACATCAATCGAAGTTCGACATACTAATTAATCTGGAATCTTTTAGGACAAAGACAAATAACAAATTCTTATGGATTTTTTCCTGGGATCTAAAGTAATATTATATTATGGAAAAACTGAGATGAGTTTTTAAATAGCCTAACATACACTATAAGTATAACTATTTCACAATAACTAAAACCCGATCTCAAAACTAAAAAAAAAAAAAAAATCTGAGATATCACACCATATTGGCTAGATATATTTGAGAAGAGAACAAAATAAAGTTACTAATTACGTGACCAAAAAAAAAGAAAAAAAGAAAGTTACTTGCGACGTACGTGATGAATGGAGGTGTGTATATTTGCGTAATGAGCGTGGATGTACGATAACCAAAACGTCAAATATCTTTGAAGTAATAATCCTTTGAAAAGTCTTAGATGTGAGAACAAGTCAATAAGAAGAATCAGTCAAAAGGTTTTTTTTCCGCCTCATCGACAAAAGAAGAAAAGAACAGTTAGTGACTTGTCCTCTTCTTGCAATGCATGTCTGCATGTATTTGTTAGAAAAAGGTCAAAAACAAAAGAGTGGCTATATATTGATCGGAGGAAGTTTCGGGGTTCATCAAAGTTACGCGCCTGCCTCAAACAGAATAAACTAATTATAGCAACAAAAAAAAATGCTGAATGGTGATATAAGATCATTAGAAAATAGCATATATGAGATTCAAATCTATTTTATTGNTTTAAAAAAAAAAAAAAAAAAAAAAAAAAAAAAAATTCTATTGTATTGTTATTTAGAGTTACTATTGGTTTAGATTTTTGGAGAATTGTATAATTTAAAAAACATATATATATGGGAAAATCTCAATAATATATATTTTGAAACATTAATTTTTTTAATATGTGTAAAATATCTAAAAAAATATTTTTTTGAAACATATGGAGTAATAATAATAATGATTCAATGCCGTGTTATATATGTTTAGATAAATTGGAAATGTGGTTGTCCATTTGTATACGAAATTGTAGACGAAAAAATTGTGCACTAAATTTGGTGTCTGACATTTAAGATTTTTAATCTTCTTTTGTATAATGGCAATAACTACAAAATTGTTGACTGGTGACAATATACGTTTTGGTGCATATCACACCATCCAACGAAATGAGATAACGAGATAACATGTCAACAGAAATTAATGATAAAAAGTCTCATATCAACAAAATTTTTAATGTGAATCACACAATGATAAAATAGTCAATTAAGTTCATGGACTTTTGTGTTGATTGTAGTCCTCAGGATGAAGGATTACGTACGTACGTACGTTTCTTTGACGGATGCTAAACTATATTATATATGTTCCGACCAAACAGGTTCACTCCAATAAATCACTATAAATGATTAAACCTTCTTCAGATCTTTTTCATATTCAGATCAAGAGAGAAAATCAATAAGAGAGATCATGATAAAAATGGGTTCGAGTGTTCTACACAATTTCACTCTTTTGTCTTCTCTTCTTCTTCTCTTTTCAGTTTCCACATGTTCTATTGTTGGATCAGTTTCTTTTTCTTTAGATACGGACCGAGACGCTTTGATCTTGTTTAGGTCCCAAATCAGCCAAAACCCACAAACCCTGTCTTTCTCTTGGGACCAAAACATATCTCCTTGTAATTGGACTGGTGTGTCTTGCCACACACGTAACAGAAGAGTGGCTTCCATCAACCTTTCTGGTTATGGTCTCACCGGTTCCATAAGTCCAAGTATTGGTAATCTCTCTTTTCTCACATCTCTTCAGCTTCAAAATAATCAACTTCGAGGTCCAATTCCAAATGAGATCACAAATCTTTTTCGTTTAAAGCTTCTTAATCTAAGCTCTAATAGCTTAGAAGGTACCTTACCTTCTAACTTAAGCAAGTTAGTCGATCTCCAAATCCTCGATCTAACCTCAAACGCGATCACGGGTCTTGTTCCAGACCAACTTGGTGATCTCAGGAACCTCAGTGTCTTAAACTTGGGCAAGAATCTACTCTATGGAAAAATTCCACCATCTCTTTCAAATATTTCATCTCTCACCGTTTTAAGCCTTGGTACAAACTCTCTAAGTGGTCCAATTCCTTACGAGTTAGGCCGTCTTCAAAGGCTACAAGTCCTTGATCTTACCATAAACAACCTCACCGGAACAATTCCTCCTTCTATTTACAACATCTCTTCTCTAGTCTCTTTGGTTCTTGCTTCAAACAACTTTTGGGGTCAGTTTCCTAGCAACATAGGAGACACACTTCCAAATCTCTTGGTTTTCAACGTGTGTTTTAATAAGTTCAGCGGAGAGATTCCAGCTTCTCTACATAACCTCACAAACATCAAAGTTATCCGCGCTGCACATAATCTTCTAGAAGGGACCATACCATCAGGACTAGATAACCTCCCATTCCTAGAGATGTACAATGTTGGATTCAACAAAATAGTTTGGGATGGAGATCAAAATCTTGATACTTTCATCGAGTCTTTGAGTAACTGCTCCAAACTAAACTTCCTTGCCTTTGATGGAAACCTCTTAGAGGGTGTTATTCCGTTATCCATTGGAAATCTTTCGAAGAATCTATCGAAACTTTTCATGGGAGGAAACCGCTTCACGGGTACAATTCCTGAATCTATTGGCAATCTCACAGGCTTGACCCTTCTTAACATGAGCGACAACGCGCTCACTGGTGAAATCCCTCAAGTGATTGGGAGTTTGAAAGGGTTGCAAGTGCTGGAACTCGCAATAAATCAATTTGTGGGAAGAATCCCGAATTCTCTTGGCGATCTTGGTGCTTTAAATGAGATCAATCTATCGAAGAACAAACTAGAAGGTATAATTCCAACATCATTTGGAAAATTCAAGAATTTGTTATCCATGGACTTATCCAGCAATAGGCTAAATGGAAGCATACCAACTGGAGTTCTTAACCTACCTAGCTTGAGTGCCGTCTTGAATCTATCCAAAAACATGTTTGATGGTCCTATTCCTCAAGATATTAGCCGCCTCGAGAGTCTTGTGAGCCTAGATCTCTCGGACAACAAGTTTTCGGGCAACATTCCTTCATCTATCAAAGGTTGTCAAAGTTTGGAGAAGCTGAACATGGCTATGAATAATCTAGCCGGGCCAATTCCAGATACATTAGCAGAAGTGAGGGGTCTAGAGTTTCTAGACCTCTCTTCAAACCAATTGTCTGGTTTTATTCCTCCCAAACTTCAAGATTTACAAGCTTTGAAGTTCTTGAATCTTTCATTCAATAATCTTGAAGGAAGGATTCCAAATGATGGGATTTTCAGGGATAGTTCTAAAGCTTATATGGAGGGAAATCCAAAGCTGTGCGTCCACAAGGCTTGTCAAAAAACTCGGAATCACAGGAAGCTTTTGAAAGCAATCATTATTACTTGTGCGGTAGGTGTAACTGCAATGTGTGTGATAACTTTCTTGATTTGGAAGCTAAAAGCAAAAAAGTCTATCACATCTAAATCGTCATCAAATTCACTCCGCAAGGAACAATTCATGAATGTCTCATATGATGATCTCAGAAGAGCTACTGACAGTTTCGACCCAAGAAATCTGCTCGGAGTTGGAAGCTTTGGATCGGTATTCAAAGGTGTAGTACGAGGGGTTGATGTCGCGGTAAAAGTCATTGATCTCAGAGCAAGCGGGTACTATAAAGGCTTTATCGCTGAGTGTGAAGCTTTAAGGAATGTAAGGCATAGGAATCTTGTGAAACTAATAACTTCTTGCTCAAGCATAGACTTCAAAAACACCGAGTTTCTAGCTTTGGTGTATGAGTTTTTAAGCAATGGAAGCTTAGAAGAGTGGATCAACGGTAGAAGGGTACACTCTGATGGAAGTGTTGGGTTAAGTCTTGAAGAAAGAGTGAATGTAGCTATTGACATTGCATCTGCATTGGACTATTTGCACAATGATTGTGAGGTTCCTGTGGTTCATTGTGATCTAAAGCCAAGCAATATTCTTCTGAATGAAGAGATGGTTGCAAAAGTTGGCGATTTCGGATTGGCTCGTGTAATGTTTGATGCATCTGATGATCGTCATCACGCTTCTATAAGCTCCACACATGTCTTGAAAGGCTCCATTGGTTATATTCCTCCAGGTTAGCTTTTTCACTTCTTTCTTTCTTTTTGGTCAGCGCTTATTTTCTAACTTATAAAAGTGACATAGAACTTTTTCATCTTTTAGCATGTGTGACTGATGCATGTTTCACTATATATTCACATATCTGTGACTTTCATATAGTTTGAGAAGGTCTTGATTAGTTTTCTAACTAAACTAGAACGAGATATTATACTTTCTTTTCAAGGGTATTTTAAAAAATTTAGTAAATTTTGTAAGCATTTTAATCCAAAAAATTGTTATGGGGAATGTATAATAAGAAAAGCCAAATCGAGAAAAATAAAAGAGAAATTTGCGCCAAAATAAAAACTAAAAAAAAATGACATTTAAATAATTCATTGTATATTTTTTTTGTTATATTATAGTTTCATAACTAAAAACATGATTCACTATTTTCAAGCTAATCAGAGTTATGGTGATACATATCTTATATGAAATATTTTGTGAATTCTATGTGTTGTTATTTAGAGTATGGGCTTGGAGAAAAGCCATCGCAAGCAGGGGATGTGTATAGCTTTGGAGTGATGTTGCTAGAGCTCTTGACTGGGAAGAGCCCAATGGACAGGAGCTTCGAAGGAGATCAAAATCTAATCAAATGGATAAGTGATGAGTTTCAAAAGAACGCAACTATGGAAGTGATTGATCCTAAACTCAAGGGACTCATCGATATTTCTGGTGCACAATTTCATACAAAGCTAGATTGCCTTAAGAAAATTGTGGAAGTTGGCTTGGCTTGCACTGCCTATGCAGCTGGTGAAAGGATCAAGATGAGAGATGTGCTACGCTTATTGAAAGAGGCCAAGAACGTACTTGTCAAGGGAAACTAAGTATTATATATTTCCAAAGTTATAAGTTTAAGTGAATACAAGTCCTTCTGAGTTGATAACATAATAAGGAAAAAAAGTTTATCTATATAAAATTGTTTGTAATTTCCTTGTTCACTTTATAACTAAAGTTCCCAATTCCCATTGTCATATTCATTGGAAAATTTATATTGTTTACTTTATAACTAAAGTTCTCATCGTCTTTTTTTTTTTTTTTTCTCATACGTACTTTTATTAAAATCTTGAAACACCCCAAAAATCAATTGACGCTATTGTTGTATGGTTTATAGATTGAGAATTTGTAATGGGCAGCTTCCTACTAGTTATGTAATCCAAATAATTAAAATTCAGTATAGTTGTGGCGGTATAAGTTTTGCTCAACCTGGTACACAAAAACCAAACCGTGAACCGGTTTAAATGATATTCCCAAAGAAAAAACTCCAAATTCCAACTTATCCACAGAGATGAGTCTTCTTCTCTCTTCTGCCTCTGCTCGCACCTGCACCCTCTTTTCTTCCTCCAACATTGTTCGTAAAGCCAATGCGAGAGAAAGTGAATCGAAATACCCAGTTACTCCAAAGAACAAAGATTTGGACTTTCTGATAAAAAAGTTAGCTCCGCCGCTCACGGCGATTCTACTTGCCGTGTCTCCGATTTGTTGCCCTCCAGGTACCATATATACATATATTTCTCCGGAGCCAAGGTTCCAAATTCAGAGTGTTTTTGGTTTTGGTGGAGACATTGCAGCATAACTCTATCCTTAAGGAATTCGTATAATGTATGGTTGAATCGAAAAGTTAAAAAGTTTCTTGCTTTTATGCTGATTTCTTGTTTGGGGATGATTGTGATGTAGAATCTCTTGGACAAACTTTGGATATACAAAGAGGAGCAACATTGTTTAATAGAGCTTGTATAGGGTGTCATGATACTGGTGGAAACATTATTCAACCTGTGAGTGTTCAGATTTTGAATGAAAACTTATGAACCACTCTTTAAATCTCTTTTCGGTGTCGATGAGCTCTTATCCTTCTCTTTCCAGGGCGCAACACTTTTCACAACTGACCTCCAAAGGTAGACTAACCAATGCTCCACGCTCAAACACCTGTCTGTTGTGACTACCGATCTTTGCGCCTTAAAGATTTGCTATTGTGTTTCACCTTTACAGAAATGGAGTTGACACCGAGGAAGAGATATTCCGTGTTACCTACTATGGAAAGGGAAGAATGCCGGTGAGATCTCCTTCAAGTGCTTGTTTGTATAAATTCCAACAATTAGCTAAATGATCTGAAGATACATGTATCTGATGAGTTACTTCAGGGATTTGGCGAGAAATGCACACCCAGAGGACAATGTACCTTTGGACCGCGGTTACAGGACGAAGAAATCAAGCTTCTGGCTGAATTAGTAAAGTTTCAAGCTGACCAAGGTTGGCCAAATGTAACTACCGACTAACAAGTAGATTAGTAAGTGATTTATCTGAGTATTGCAGTATTACTTTGATATTTCTATGTACCTATTCTGTTTTAAACTGATGTATGTGAAAATAGTATAACAAGATTTATGAGAATTGGGAGGCTTCATTGTAGATGCTTAGGCTCCGAGATGTTCTCGAGGTACAACAAAATTATAGGGGATCATAGTCCACCAACACATATATGTTCATAAATTTGGACTATCCTTGACATTAGCCAATTACAAAATATGCTATCCTTAATATCTTTCCTCTGGAGAAAAATGCAGTGGAAAGACTATAGTGGTATGTTATGAAGTCTCATATGTAAATCTGTGAGAGCAGTCATAACTTTTACTATTCATGGTTCTTGAGAACCATCTGGAGAATCAGTTCGCTTTCTTTTCTTTCCATCCGACTCACCTAATTGCAAAGAAAAGCCCATCTCATCACCCGAGTCACTAGTCTTCAGCAAAGACAGGTTATTGGATTCAAGATTTTCTTTCCCATTAGTTTTCTGATGGAGTGGGGATCTGTTGTTGCTTGAACTTGGAATAAACTGATGTTCTTCGATCACACCCGCTGATTCCAACACGTCTTCTATATGGAACTCTGAATGAATGTTTGAGTTGTCTTCTTCTCTGAAAACTTGCTGGACATTCAAGTTAATAGGCTCAAAATTCTCACCCGTTTTACACCTTGACGGTTTGCATACACCAGGAGATGATTCCACAACCATGGAATCGACTGCAGCACACATAATACCGTGTCTCTGTTCTTGGATAGCAGCTGCACTCAGCAAAAGAGAGACGTTCAAGGATACAGCGTATACTAAAAGTACAGTAAAGAAACTGAAGAGATCACACAGACCTTGAAGACCTTCATTTGAAGTGATGAGATCAAGCTCAAGAAGGTTGAGAACTCTGCCAAGATCAACTCCACTGGTCCAATTCTCAGGTTGCTCCCCCACTTTTAGCTTCAACCGTCCCCGGTTAGCTGTTCCACCCCAAATAATTCCAACAGGACGTGGTTTCTCATTCTTCTCATCACCAGCAGCCAGTAGAATTAGGCTTCCACTATCACCCTCGAGATCAAAAGTCTGTTGGTTTTCACCAACAACAAGAAAATCGGTAAGAAAACAAATCCCTTTCTCGTCATTGTATTCCAACGCGTAAGCCATTATGGTCCCAGTAGTCAAACCAGAGCTTCTCCCAACTTTAACTACTTTTCTTCCGATGATACTGCTAATTGGAGACTGTAGATCAGTAGAATGGATATCGCCAATCTCACCAATCCCTTTGACAGTTGTGGTTACATTGTTCATGTTAAAATCCGCGGCAAATGGAATAAAAGCTCCATCAGCTCGAACAAAAGTTTCTGCAGAAATGACATTAGTAATGAGAATATGCTACGCCAAGGAACTATGAACAGCAAAAATAAAGTCACTTCACTTTGCTACCAGACTACCTGGATTAGTTCCAGCGAAAATGCCATACCAAAGGTCATCGGTAATGAATGAAGTTGCTCTTTCCACTGCACCTAAGTAGACTCCGGGTCCGAGGCTAGGTGGCAATGGATGAAACATTTTCTGGCTTGGGTAATCCAAATCAACCGCAACATGCCTGTTTGTTAGGAAACCAACTTGTCTGATGCCAGTTTTACTCTTTACAATAGCTCCCAAGGTTCCATACGTCTCTTGGCTAGCCACCTACAAGAAGAGGGGCATGGCTGGATAATGTTTTGAAACAAGAATGCCAATAATACAAGCATATATGGCAAGTCTTGGTGCAACAATTACCTGTGAACCAGATCCGATAGTCGAACCGCTGCCTCTGAGATCATCAACAAGCTCGGTATATACCTGCTCCTTAGGCGTTTGAGCAGGAGCACCATAATATTGAAACTCAACAACATCTACATCACACCAAACTCCTCCAGGACCCTATCAAAGTAAGAAACGTTTAACTGAAAAAGAATTCCAAAGGCCAACATAAGTAGGCAGCACTAAAAATTTTACACAATAGTTTGTAAGCAGAAAGTGAAGATAAGACCCGTAAGAACCATAGGCAAAAGATTTCTCACCTCCAACGCTGTAGGCAAACACTGAAGAGGATTAAGCCATTGCTTATGAACTTTCCGAGCAACAAACACAAGAATAGCCGCTATATCAGTCAAAACACCTCGTCTAATCCGAAATCCAATAGCTGTACCGAGACTAAACCTCCTTAAATTCTTACTATGAAACGCTCTAATCATCATCAGTTCAAGCAATGTAGTAGCTTTCTTCCCAGTAGGCAGACCTTCAAAAGTTTCAGGCAAAACACCTTTCTGAAGATTTGCAAAATAGTTAGCTCTGTCTTCTGCTGAATCATTCAATCTACTTGAAGTTGGCCAAGAGAAGTAAGCAGCAGCAGCAGCACTATTTTCTGGATGCTGACCGCCCGATGGAAACGGTTGAAGCGCCACCGTTTTGAAATGGTTTCTGTCAAAATCAAATGCTGATTCCACAGATTGTGATGATATTGAGTGGTGAAATCTAAGATCCAATCTTTTCCCTTCCATCTTCAAAACCTCTACTACAAAGCCAAACAAGAACACAGCTCATCAAATCACTCCAGACCAAACATAAACTTAAATTAAATAGTCGAATTACCAAAATCTTTAAAGATATCTAAAAGTCTCACAAACCCAAATTAGTGTGTATCTAAAAGGTTAAAGCTTTATTGAAATTTTCAAAAACCCAGAAACAAAGAAACATTAGAAAGGTTAAGAAATTGAGTGAGACAATGGAGTAATCAAAATCGGGGATATTGAACCGAGAGCATGAGAGCAAAGAAGCACGAACCGATTAGTTGTGTAGGATCTTTATCATGTCGTGAATACAAAACTCTAGAAACGATCGAATAGAGAAGATGAGGAAGAATTGTAGAACTTGGTTTAGCAGCTGAGAGTGGACGACGAAGACTTTTCTTTTTATTATCTCAAAATCCAAAATTGACACTCTTTTGTCTGCCAATAATTTTATTTTATTCAGTATTTTAATTTATCGTTCTGTAACAAAAATCCGTTTTTTTTAGTTTTCTAAAAAGTAAAACACATTTCCCTTAACAAAAGACTAATTATTGGCTGACTTTTAACAGTTTTATAATCCTTTGATCGAATTTGTAATGAAAGTAAATAATGTTTGAACAAAAATGAAAGATAATTTAATGAGAATTAAAAAAAATACTAATTATACAATTGTGATACATAATACTTTTGTTTTAAAAATCCATGTTGGTGTCAGAAAAAAAAAAAAAATAACAATGCCAACTCCATAAGTTTTTCGAGATTTACATTTGAATGATTTTTTAAAAACCATTGTGCTTGTGTAATGACTATCTAGTCTAAGAGTTTATGCAAGCGCCGTCACTTTGTAATTTAACGGTATGTGATAGTGCTGTTAATGTATCATCATCTTTTACATACGAAATAAATAAAAAAATGTTATTTTATAGTGTGTTTTTTTCTATTTTTCAGCTATTTTATTGTTTTACAATTGTGGGTTTCTTATTGCAGTTCCCCAAGACTTTTGTCCATAGCAGGAATCTATAAACGGATAACGATTCAAAGAAATTAGACAATTTATCTTTCTGTAAACTTATCTCCAAAATGGTGTGTGATCACACTTAAGCGCCACTACCTATCAACTTTGTACAGTCTCTCTCCCTCCACATCTTAACCAATGAAAATTCAACACATAGAAAAGGGCATAAAGACAATCATCAGTGTTGCAGGAGTTTCCACGTTTCTCCATTCTCGGAAAAAAAAAAAAACTTTAGACTAATCTCATATAACATTCAATCACTTTTCGAAACGTAGAACATGAACATGACTTGTAACACTCACACACGCACACACACTACTGATAAAGAAAGAAATAAAACTCTCAGGGCTGTTGATATTTTTTGAACAGATGAGAAGAAACATAAGGTAAAAAGGCACAAAAACTCGCATGTCAATGATGATTAGAGAAACATGATCTTCACTGATTGGTTTTTCTTTTTCTTTTTTTTACTAGGAGAATCTGTCACGGTTATGAGGCAAAGAGTAGTCGATGTTTGGTCCGTGGGGGATGATCCCGAATGGGTTTATAGTTGGATGGCTTCCGTAATAATGTTGCTTAATGTGTTCCATGTTCACAGTGCTACTCATTCCCTGGATTTGGTAGATGTCTTTGATGTAGTTGAAGATATTCGGGTACTCTCGTAACAGTTTCTTGTTACATTTGAAGTGAACCGCATAAACCTGCAACACATAAGAGTATTAAGTCAAGAGTCTGATGGTCCTATTATGTGTCGAAAACTAAGAAGATAGTCGGTTTCAAGTACCTCATCAAATCTTATGAAAGTGACGAATAATCGAATATCTGCTTCGGTCAGAGTGTTTCCGCAGATGTACCTCTGTTTTCTAAGTATTTGCTCGCATCTATCAACTGCTTCAAACAATTGGTTCACTGCCTGCACAGAAAAGAATTTATTACCATTTCCGCGCAGTTAAAACCATGTACACATTGCGAATTTTTTACCTCATCGTATGGATCTTGTTTCCTAGCAAACCCACATTTGTAAACCCCGTTGTTTATCCCATTGAAAACCCATTCATTAGTCTTGTCGATTGTGTCTCTGAGATGAGAAGGATAAAGGTCGAGAGAAGGGTTTTTCGCAATACCGTTGAACTCGGTGTTTAACATCCGAACTATCTCAGCGCTTTCATTGTTAACCACAGTCTTAAGCTTCTTATCCCATAAGATCTGAGACAATAAAATTATCCAAAAGTTTGAACATTCAAGAAACAAGACGAGAGATTAGAGCGTTCCCCAAGAGATCAAAAACTTACAGGAACAGTGAATTTCCCCACGTACTTCGGGCTAGCAATCTCATATAGCTCTCTCACAGTCTTGGCACCATTAAGATAGTCAGGCTCAGCACCAGGAAGCTCGTTATCCGACTCTGGAAAAACCCATCCTCTATGATCATCACTTTCCTTGGTTCTTTCCCATAGTGAGTGAACTGACTACACGAAAATCATACGAAAAAAGAGCAATGCTTCCACTTCAGTCAAATGATAAAAACAGTCTAATAACGATATTGAAGAAAAATCGATGATTAACACAGACCGAGAAAGTGATTGCTTGGTCAAGACCTTTGATCTTCAAGACAGAGAGACATCTACAAGCCCATGGACAAGCATAGGAAATGTAAAGATGGTATCTTCCAGATTCAGGTGGAAACTGAGAATCAGGATGCTGTGAAACAAAGTTACGGAATGTTGATGCTGTTCTCACAAAAGCTCCAGAGTCTGATGTCTCATCAACCCCAGACCTCGCCATTTTTTTACCCTAATAACAAAACACAATCTTCACATGATCAAAAACTCAACTTTTCCAAAATGAAAGGATCACAAAACGAGTCAAAAGTTTAGATTTTTGGATCAGGGTTTAACTAATTCACCTCATCCGGGCCAGTGAACTATTGAACGTAAGTAAAAAGTCGAAATTACACACACTCGGTGGGATTTCAAAAAGTTGACTTTTGCAACATTTTTGGATCGTTTGACCCAGAATCTAGATCGAACCCAGAATACAGTACAAGTATAACAAGATCATGATTGATGAAGGAGGACCGGTGAAATTTGGGAAAACCTGATTAGGATGGTGATGTAAGTGGAGCCGGAATTGAAAGCTAGAAAACAAAATGTCGCTGTTGGAGGATAAAAAAAAAAAAGTCAAACTTTAATGGATGCGGCTAATGAGGGATTGTTTCTTGTTTAATAGTGTAAAATAAGGAAGAAGAAGAAAATGACTTCCCTTTGTCGTCACTCGTCATTGCTTTTGTCACGTCTCACGAGTTGACTCGTTTGCTTTTGTCACGCCGAACGAGTTAACTCAGATGGGTCCTAGTGGGGAAAAAGGGTGAACACTTTTGGTCCTTTTGGAACATTTATGCGTCATTTGATGATTATGGTCCATGGTCAAAAGACTTGGGCCCGGTCTAATATTGTTATAAATGGCGTAACGGCTTGTTGATGGACGACCAGGTCGGCTTGATGATTGACAATCCAGGTCAGCATGTATCGTTCTCGTACGGGTCGACCGGTTTGCTCTTAAAGTCCTAGGCTTCGTCTTCATATACTTAGTTATTTTTAGGAGTGACGAGTTTATGTTTGCAGGAGCGATAGGCTTCTGCTCTCAGGAGCGACAAACGTCTTCCTGCAGACATCTTCCTACAGACATCTTCCTACAGCAATGATAGACGTCTTCTTGATAGGTTTATGCTCTCATGAGCAACAGACGTCATCTTACATAAGCGACCGACGTCTTTTTGCAGAAGTGACAAACCTCTTCCAAACTTAGCCGTTTTCAGGAGCGATAATCTTCGTCCTCCAGATCTAGTCTCTCTCAGGACGTCTTAAAGCGATAGACTTCGTCTTCCAGATTTAGCCATTTTCATATAAATTGAGTCATCTTGACTGTTGACTTTGAGGAAAGGGATTTTGATTCCGACACTTCTATTTTCCTTGCTCTTTCGCTCATCTCTTGATCCTTATACCCCTTCCAAATCTCCACATTGTTCCATTGTACCTAAAAAGTCTGAAAGCACCTAAAAAAATGCTAAAACAATATGCAGCTAGACACTTTTTACATTTGGTACGGTGTTTTATTGTAAACCACAAATCAACGTTATACAAAATTAATGATGATATTTAATCTTGATTTTCGATGTTTTCAGGCGTAGCCTGGTACATTTCTAACTTTTGTCACAAGAAAATAAAAAAACCTCCATAAAAACGAACCATATATTATTAGAAAATAATACATTCATTCTGCTTATTCTTACATCATGGATTCTCAATAACAAATAATAAAATAATATATAATTTTTTTTCTAAAACATTTAAATTATCCGACTAAAAAAAAAAAATTTGAAAATTATAGTAAAATGAATTTATTTTGTAAAAAATAAACTTTTAAATTTTAAAACAAAAAATATCCGAGAGAAATTTTTTTATTATCAAATCAATTAGAGATTGCGTGAATGTCACAACGGGAAAACATGTTGAATGTGTCACCACTAACGGACCAAGAAAAATCCAAGGACGGGATGCCACATTCGGTTTGTTATCACATCGTGAATTCGTTTAAGTCTCAATAACCGATAAGATAATATTCGTTGTCCCTCTAAAACATATAAAACCCAAAAGCCGAGAGATAAATTTTCATTATCAAATCAATTATTAGAGATTGCGTGAATATCACAACATGAAAAATATGTTGAACATGTGTCACCACTGACGGACCGAGGAAAAAATCCAAGGACGGGATGCAATGTTCGGTTTGTTATCACATCGTAATTTCATTTAAGTCTCAATAATCGATAAGATAATACATGTTAACACTCCAAAACATGTAAAAAAAAAGAAGTTATAATATAAATGAAATTTTATTCTATACTTAAAAACAAAACCAAAAAAACCAAGAAGAATAAACTTTAATCATCAAATCAAAACATGAAAAACATGAAAATACGTGTCATCCTTAACGATAAAGGATGAATCCAAAGACAGAATGACACATTCGATCTGTAATCTCGTCAGAAAATTCATTTAAGTCTCAATAAATAATATGTGTTTTCCTCTAACATTAATTTTTTTATAAAGAAAATATAGTAAATAAATATAAGAATTAAAAACAACAAAAATTATATATTAATATTTTCTAAGGACCGAAAAACCGAAAAACAAAGCGGAAATCAAATATAAGGATTAAAAAACAAAAAATATATTTAAATTTTTTGAAAATATAAAAATCCGAAAAAGAAATAAGTAAATGGAGAATGAAATGTACCTGAACTTGAACTTCAATTGTAAGACAATTGAAATCATCTATGAAACCATCTTGTAACTCGTTCCATCCCCAATCATACGCTTTCTTCCAAAACTAGTGCAACGTATCTGTAAAGATGGTGGTTCAAAATGTCTGCATATATACGGGATTACATTAACCATTCTACACTGACCATTCAAGATCACGTAGCAGACAAATTAAATGATTATACACAGACAAGAGTCTAGCAACCGTAAAGCTGACTCTGCGCAAACCATTCAAGAATCTTAGGATTTGACTATGTACCTGCAAATGGAGCTGCTAATAGCATCCATCCAGACAATGACCTTGCGAAGAGGAAGACCAGTGGATTTGCTCCACGCAATAGTGGTGTCTCTCTGATAAGTCAAACCAATAGCCTTCGAGCCCATCAACATTGTGTCCATCTGCTGTAGCCTTGTCTATAGCCTTTAAAACACACACTTGTCACATTGGATCCTGAAGCTTAGATCAGCCACAGGGGCTTTCTTTCGCAGCAGTGTATTCAAGTTGGATTGTCTGGATCTTACCGAGATAAAACAAGTACCTACACAACTGTGAAAACAAAAACAGATTATGAGACCAAAAATATACACTTACTACAAATTTTAGAAATCGAGGCTTAAGAAAACGTGATAAGGTACAAAAAAAAAAAAAAACAGAAGAAAACACAAGCAAATGCCTAGCAGATATATGAATGCAAAGGGAAAAATATTTAGGCATTAACTAAAACCTACCTGTTGGTTAGAAAGAGACTCAAACCAAGGAGCTAATTTTGTTCGTAGTATCTCTACCTGGTCATACAAAGTTGTAATGTAGATAGTTGTGAAGCAGCAGATTCAGAATTGTCTACTGACCCAATTCATCGTGGTGGAGTAGTGTTGCAGAATGGTACAAATTAATGATGATACAAGCTAAGACTAGGAGGCAAAAGATGCTTACCATGTCTCTGTGTTGTGCATTCTTAAACTGATTGATGAAATCATCACAACTCTGTGTAGAGAAAAAACTTGTAAGTGACTTGGTTGCTAAAGAGATAAGACACGGTTTGAT
>OVAF01001780.1:0-19381 GCA_900406245.1 Odontarrhena argentea | reverse complement strand
ACTATATCTTCAAATCCTGTTGAATTTAGGTCTAGGACTTGCTCAAGGGATGCTACACTATCAAATCAATTGTTGGGATATCAATCCAAGTCCCACATCGGAAAGATTAGACGAGGAGGTCTAATATATAAGTCAAGAAACACTCCCATTAGTATGAGGCCTTTTGGGAAGGAACCCAATAAGGAAAACCGTGCGGGCTTTGCCACTTGGCCCAAAGCGGACAATATCATACTAATGGGGAGTTTGGTGGGCTTGAAAAGCCCAACAATTGGTATCAGAGCCCAGGTGAGGGGCGTGGAGTAGATGACTGGATGTAACATGTGGTATCAGAGCGCATGGTTCGATCCTGGACATGGATGAGTGTGTTGACTATATGTTCGGTGTGAGAGCAATCTCAAGTGTCATCTCGCAATTCACAAGATGTCAAGGAGGATAAGGTGAATTCGCTAAAGTGGAGCTACGAGTAATGTGGTCCTTGGTTTGACGGGGAGATTGTTGGGATATCAATCCAAGTCCCACATCGGAAAGATTAGACGAGGAGGTCTAATATATAAGTCAAGAAACACTCCCATTAGTATGAGGCCTTTTGGGAAGGAACCCAATAAGGAAAACCGTGCGGGCTTTGCCACTTGGCCCAAAGCGGACAATATCATACTAATGGGGAGTTTGGTGGGCTTGAAAAGCCCAACAAGCCATGAATTGAATAGGCATAAAAATTTTGTATATAGAATGATTGAACCAAAAGATAATTAGTCCATATGTATAATAACAAAATCTAATCCTCAGCCGAAAACAATAATTTTAAAGATATTATTCCACCACCCTTAGCCGTCCGAGATACTCTTCACTATCAGCTCTACAAACAATCCACCATTTTGCACACCTCAATCTTTAATAACGTGCCTACATCTATTCAAAATGTTTTTAAATAACTTCTAGTCAAATTTATTTCAATACGTGACACCAACTAGGCCCTAAACTATACTTTTTTATACACATAATCGTAAACTTTCTATAAGTATCCATCAAAAACACAAGAAGGTCATCTCACAATATTTGCTCAATACATTTCAACCGGCTAATTAACACAGAAAAGAGTCATTAAGATGTCTCTTAAGGTGATTCTACTACTACTTCTCACTTACTTGACACAAATGGATATTTCTTTCGCGCAATACTACTCGCAGTATCCTCCTCAGTCTCATGATTCTCCTGACAGCTACCTAAAACCCCACAACGCAGCTCGATCAGCGGTCAGAGTCCAGCCTCTCAGATGGGACTCCGGTCTAGCCTCCGTGGCTCAGAACTACGCGAACCAATTAGCCTCGGGTCCATGCAGTCTTGAACATTCCTCTGGTCCGTATGGAGAGAATCTCGCAATAGGGGGTGGAGACATGTCGCCGGCTCAAGCGGTTGGGATGTGGGTAGATGAGAAGTCTTCTTATGATTATTACTCAAACTCGTGCCACGGTTCAGCTTGTGGACATTACACTCAGATAGTGTGGCGTGGCTCGGATCGGCTAGGTTGTGGCAAGGCCAAGTGTGGTAATGGCGAAACTATCATTGTGTGTAACTATGACCCTGCAGGCAATTATCTTGGAACTAAACCATATTGATTTCAAAACTCGTGAATGGATGAATGTGTGTAAAGATTGTTGTATTCATTACCTTTCATTTTTTATTTTTTTGGAGAATTCGGAACATGAGAAAACGTTCTTTTCTTTTACAAGATACGAAATAAAAAATAAAAAATTGTATAAATGTCGATGTTAAGAGATTTACAGTTGTGGCTCAAATGTTGTTTGTAAAAGATTGTATAAATATATATTAAATATTTACAAGTTCATTTCTAAGTACTAAATCGAAAAAAAAAATATTATTCAAATCGTTCCATCTTATATAATACGATTGGATTCAATGTAATTGTATAGTATATGATCTAAACAAAAATAAAAATAAAAGGATAACGAAGAATGGATTTTCCTGAAATATATAGCTGACTGTGGTGGATAAAGTAGCCGTAGTCTTGCCACAGTGCAAATCCACTTAATTTATTGATGTGTCCAACACACATATACATAGACAAAAGTATGATAGTTAAATATACTTACTGATATACTTACAGATAAATATACAAGATCGATTAAATATAATTTAGTACAGTAATACATATAAACAATTTGTGTTTTACTTGTACTACTACATACTAAATTGATTGTCTGAAAATTCAAGAATAAAGGAAAAATATTTTAAAATGCTTCTGGTCCATAATTCTAATATTCATTGTTTTGATACCTGTTTTATGTGTAATTTTAAGTTTTTGATCATAAAACAATGATTGCAGAAAAAACATACCAATGTCTAATAAAAACTTGGTCGATGTGTTTATATAAGAGAAAACATAATTTTTCACACAGGTTTTCTAGAAAAATTTGATATTAGGTCTAAAATGTACAAGGTGAAAAAATTACTATATGTTACGCACACAAAAAAAATGTTCAATGATACTCATTCCGTTTCATATTAGTTGTCATTTTAAACTATTTCATACTACATATTAAGAAAACACACTACAAATTATAGCATACTTTTAAAAAGAAAAATTGACTGTTAGTATTTTCATAAAACTTGAGATTAAATTTGAAATTTAGAACTAAAATTTGCATAAAAATCTAAAAAGAACACCTAAATTAAAATATAAAAGAAATAAGTCTNCAAAAAAAAAAAAAAAAAAAAAGTCTAGAATAAAAATTAATATGAAACAGTAGGAGGATTACTTTGGGTTTGACAAATTATTTCAAGTTAAATTGACACTCAATGAACATCTAATGAATAGGTCTGTCTTTCAAAAGGGCTGAGAATTTCATTTAGACATTGGGCATTTAAAACCCATTACGAAACCTTGGCAAGACCATTTAGAAAACCCACAAAGACTATTTTGTAGCCACCTGAGCGATATAAAGAACACAGTTCGCCGTTTCTACGGGATGTTGTTGTACCGAGCCCCGAGGCTGCCATGGATTCGGTGGTGGTGGTGGTCGTGGACATGGTGACCAAAGAATCAATCAATTTAGAAACCAAACCAATGAACTACATATAACCGGTTTGACAAGGATAATATTAATTTTCTTTGTTTTCGAAAAAGTACTAACCACAAACAATAGAAACAANAAGACTATTTTGTAGCCACCTGAGCGATATAAAGAACACAGTTCGCCGTTTCTACGGGCCTAGGGGATGTTGTTGTACCGAGCCCCGAGGCTGCCATGGATTCGGTGGTGGTGGTGGTGGTGGTCGTGGACATGGTGACCAAAGAAAAGAATCAATCAATTCAGAAACCAAACCAATGAACTACATATAACCGGTTTGACAAGGATAATATTAATTTTCTTTGTTTTCGAAAAAGTACTAACCACAAACAATAGAAACAAGACAGGGGAAATACAATAAAAGCTTAAACCGATGGGAAGCTAAAAATTTATCTACCAAAAAAACAATTAGTTTCATGTTCTTTTAAAAGAAACACAACCTTTAGTATCTCATTAACCAGCTTTGGATTTCCATTCCATTTTCATAATAATCTTGTAAAACCAGCTTTAGATTTCCAATTAGAGAAAAAAAAAAATCAAAATGATCAAAACGTTGTTGTTTTGGTTCTTGAAACTATAAACGTACATTCTCGAATGAATCGAAACTTTAATCCAATCTTGAAATTGTACTCTTGAGGTTGGGTATAACTACGTTAATGACATTAAATTTCATTGTATCTAACTCTGGCCTACCTCCTTAATTTAGGTCTCCTACATTCCTAATCGATGGTTTTAATTGGTCCAAATCCACAAATTAAAATTAAACAACATATACATATTTGTTTCCATCTACCAATGAAATCATGATACATACGGTATTAGTTTATATATTGTTAGATGGTTTGGAGAGTAGATCAACTCCTTTTATATAACAAAGTAGATTTTTTTCATTTTTATAAAGTTCTAAGGGAAACTTATAGTTGTGGAAAAGATGAACATGGTGCTTTTTCTTTTTACCTAAACAATTGTAAAATACTAAACTTCAATAGATAAATTAATTGAAGATTTACTAAGTATGCATACATGACCTCATTAATTTGAGCAAGGAAGATACCAATGGATAAAAGACCAATTTAATTAAAAATAAGTAAATTATATCACACATTAGAGGATATATCAATTTAATAAAATTGTATTTCTTAGACTAAATGTGGTCCTGTCCCCTTCTTGAGTCCTCTTTTGACCACTTCAAGAATGACTGTTCAACCTTAGTTTTTAATGCTAGCTATATACAATTTCTGACAACCATCTTAATTATTCAGTTTAATTTGAAATAATCCTCCAGTTCAGTTTCATTTTATTTCCAGTTTTTGGAGTAGAGGGTGAAAAAGTTGTATAAAATTCAATTAAGTTATTCTTTATATTACCGAGGATGATATATTTAATTAATTAGTACTATAAGTTATGTAACCGTCAAACATTCAAACATTCAAGGTGTTTTCTAACTGTTACTCCCTTCGTTTTATATTAGTTGTTATTCTAGATTTTTTTTGTTTTTAATTTTTATTTTAGATTTTAAATACAAATTTTAACTTTCAATTCCAAAAATACTAACCATCAATTTTTTGGAAAGATAAAATAAAAAAATTAATGTGTTATATAGTCTGCAATAACAACTAACCATGCACAACTTCATTAAATAAATTCAACTATTCTCTAAGGAAGAAAAGAAATATATCGATTTGATCCAATTGATTTTTTGTTTAAAAAGATTCTCTCTCGTTATTTTTAGTTCTTTAAGCTCTACATAGGAAATTGTGTTTAACCATATTAATTAAGCATTTATTTCACCATTAGAATGAATTCTTCTGTATAATATTATTTATTTTTTTCATTTCCATAATTGAATTGAAAATTGATAAGTTGAAGATTGCTTAATTATTGCAACTAATATTCTATATATAATTATTTGTTATAAATAATTGGAAATATTCACCAAAAAAAAATTAAATAAATAAAAAACGAGGAAGTAGACAATAGTCATCTCTTCACCCTCTTTGCGTTGTCTGGGCCTTACCTCTGTCCTTCACACTCTTTCCTTCTTCAAAGTTCTCTCTTCTTCCTCTCTTAATTATAAACTCTTTGTAGATTCATTATTCCAAAAGCTCTCTAGAGTTCCCTCTATCTCTCCTTCTCTCAGGTAAACTATTTTAGATACTCTCTTCCTCACTAAACTCCAAAGTTTTTGTCTTTTTGTCCTGTTGTGTCCGAATCTGATTCCCTTTCTTGCATTTCTCTTTGTGGGTTTCATGTTTCTTGGTTTGTTTGTAACAATTTAAGCTCTTTTCAAGAAATGGGTTCTTGATTTTGACCCCTTTAGGTGTTCAAATCTAAAGCTTTTGGTTGGTGTCTATGTCCCTTGTACATCTACAAGTTTGGAGCTTTTAGGTTGTTGATTTGGGGATTTGATTTGAGTTGTGATTTTGTACTTACTTGCATCATGGTTGCGATTCATGTGGTGTTTCTTGTTTTGCATGTCGCAATCTTGTTTTAGGTGATTGATTGATTTATTCAATAAAAGCTGTTTCTTTATTGTTGTTACAGGTTTGAGTATTGTATTTGTATAGTTGTTGTGAGAAGATTGAAGAGGTTAAGTTTAGTTTTTGTTGAAGATGAAGAAATCATCAAATAGAAGCCAGAGAGGAAGTAAAGGTATCAAAGGGAAGCATGTGTTGCAGATTTGTGTTCTTCTTGGAGTTTGCATTTGGTTAATTTATCAAGTGAAGTATTCACATGATAAGAAGAAGGAGTTTTATGAAAAGGATGGGGAGAAATCGACTGTGTTGTTGTCGGAGAGGGAAGATGGATTAGTGAAGCTTGGGAGGAAAGATCTTCTTCCTGGTTATCATAATAACAAGAATGAGAATGAGAAGGAGAAGCAAGTGGAGGAGGAGGAGGATGAAGAAGATGAGAAAGAGGGGAAGAGTAAAGTAGAAGAAGAGAAAGAAGAAGAAGAGGAAGTAGTTGAGGAGGATGAGGAAGATAAGAATAAGCAAGGGGAGGAAGTGGCTGAGGATGATGAGGATGAGAGTAAGCATGAGGAAGATGAGATTGATGAACAAGATCAGAGTAAAAGTGAAGGAGATAATGATAAGGAAGATGAATTGCTTGAAGAGGAGAAGGAGAGTGATGAGAAAGAAAAAGAGAGTAGTCATGTTGATGAGATTGATATGACTGTTCATGAGGCGCGAGAGGAGCATTATAAGGCTGATGATGCTTCTAGTGCGGTGTCCCATGAATCTCGAGTATTGAGCACTGAGAAATTGAAAGATAGTCCTGAAAATTCAACGGAAGTAGCTCAGGAGAAGAATTCCAATGCCACTACTAGCAAGGTCGAGATGCAGAAGGAACTTGGATTGAAGTTGGGAGAAGTTGTAAGTGGTTATGTTGTGAAGAATGCTACTACAGAGGTGAAAGACGGTGACAGTCAATCATCCGACTCTGACACAAGGAATGCGGTTACTGAAGCGAGAGGTGAAACAGTTAGTGGCAATTCAACAGAAGCAATTCTTGAAGCTTCGGGGTTTTTGCAGAACGAAACAGAAATCATGCAAGACCGGAGTCGAGAAGATGGTGCACCTCCTGTGGGATTCTCTAATCTACAGACTGTCTTCAACCTTGAGCAAATCCATAACCAGTCCAATTCCAATATCACTGTCCCTGCGAACGTTACGGGCAAAGATTCCATTCAAGATGAGTCCAGGAATTCAACCTCGGAGTCTTCTCTAACTGGAAATATATCAGCCTCAAACTCAACCGACGCAAAGGATAATTCAACCTCAGAGTCTTCTCTTATTGAAAACATCTCAGCCTCAAACACAACTGAGGAAAAGGAGAGTTCAAGGTCCGAGGGTGATGATGAATCAGCTGAAAAGGAAAGCTCCAACCTGAATTCCACAGACCAGACAGAGGAAGCAGATGATACTCCGGAAAGGTCAATTACCGAAGAAGAGACAGAAGCAGATGATACTCGAGAAAGGTCCATTTCCGATGAAGAGAGAGAAGCTCTCATTGATCCACAAACTCTGCCTGATATTAGAGTAGAAGGAAATGAAGAAGATGAAGATGAAGCAATCGGAGCAGAGTGAAACAAACTTTAATGGGGACAAGTTAATATGATATGTTTTTTTCTGTGGTTTTTCTGCTTTTGCAGTTATGTCATAGTAATAGCCAAAAACAGAGTCTGTCTCTGTTACTTAGTGTTGCGAAACTGTATATTCATTTGGAAGTTTGGCTACTGATTGCTTTCATTTGGTTCCGTAGGAAACTTAACCCCAAGTCTCCAACACTAACAGTAGAAGACTGACTCAACAATCTCTTATCACTCCCTTAATATTTTATGATCACTTGTCAAAGTGGAAAGTTGTGAATCACGTCTGCATATATCATTTCAGAAAGTGATATCCATACAAATTTATTTAAAATCAGTAACCAGTGATGTTAAAAGTAAATTGACTTTGTGGAAAGGACATTTGGAAAGAGACATACCCATTACAATCTCTGTAGCTAATTCTCTTCTGAAAGCACCAAAAAAAAAATTAAAAATTATGTTTGTGTTCGAGGGCCTTTATGTGGTGCGGATGGAGAGATCTTCGAGCTGCTTTGGATCCACTCCAGAGGGAGTCCTTGTTAAGGCACATTGCGCTGCAGATGTCTTTGGAAAGGCTATGACATCTCTTATGTTACTTGCACCTCCCAGCATCATCACCATTCTATCCAATCCATAAGCAATTCCACCTGCAAATTTCATATCAAATCTTGTTTAGCATCATCATCACAAGAGTACCAAGTTATCGACAAGGTTGTCCGAAAGTTTAACCCCATTTTGTCCTAACGGGTCCTGAGGGATATTTGTACCGACAAAACAAAAGAAAGGTTGAACCTAGAGTCTAGACATGGATGGTTAGATCATGTAATGTTCCTTTCTCAAGTCTAAGATTTAATTGACCCTAAGAAAATCTATATACCATGAGGAGGAGCACCCATGTCAAGAGCCTCCAGAAGATAGCCAAACTGTTCTTCAGCCTGTTTGTTGAAAAATAAACCATGAGAGAAGGCTTAATTGTAAATATTGAGTAATTCATACAAATGACATTTAGAACGGAAAGTTGATTCTTACCTGTTCAAGTGAAATGCCAATGATCTCCAAAACCTTTTCTTGGACATCCCGCTTATATATCCTCAAACTTCCTCCGCCAATCTGGTATACATCAAGAGAGTATCTAAAAAATCTCCAAACCACTGTTCCAGAGAAAAGAAATGGTCAAGCTGTTTGATTTACCTCGACCCCATTGTAGACCATATCATAAGCGAGAGCTCGTGCAGAAGGCAAGTCATCCATATCTTCAGGCCTTGGAGCTGTGAATGGATGATGTAATGCCTGAAGAGAAAGGCTTTTTCATATTAGCACACAACATATTTGGCCATTAATATCAAGTAAGATTTCAAATTATGATTTATGAAACAACTGACCTCAAGCCTCTGCTCTGGTTCATTCCACTCAAACATTGGGAAATCTGTCACCCACAGAATCGAATGCTTGGACTGTATAACATCCAAGAAATGGCGTAAATCTCATGAACTGTCTTCAGGTGCGAAAACAGAAAGTAATTGGCCAAGGGAGAAACTTACAAGGTCAATCAAATCCATGTCATGGGCTACAAACAGTCTTAACCTGTCTAGGGTCTTATTAACATTAGTAACAGGACCCACTCCAAATAATATAAGATCACCAGGCTCTGCTCCACATTGTCTCAAAAAGTTTGTTTTACCAGCCGGATCTAAACTAGAAACTAATGCTGCAATACCCTCAATCTCACCTGCATCACAAGTTTTCACCCAAATCAGGGTTAACTGTACATAATATATATACAATTTAAGAAAAGAGAGAAGTAAGCATGGATAATCTATGTACCATTATCCAAGACCTTCAAGAAGGGCAGACCCTTTGCTCCAGATATTATCGCTTGATTGTAAATTTCTCCTTTTTTAAGAGCTGAATTTGAATACTTTTTGGCACCCGAAGGCACACATATGACCTTAATAGTTTCACCCCTATCAAGGGCCTCCGTAAAAACCCTGAAGGACGATTCTGTGAAGACGTGTGATACCTGCAAATTCAAAAACTTGGTATTTAGATTTTCATATACAACGAAAAAAACATCATATACAATCATTCTCTTGCAGGAAACAATGAAAGCAAAGAAATATCTATATACTTCTTTGTAATATTAACTAAAAACCATGAAGCAAATAATATTACGTCTTTCAACTCAACATCAAATCTTGTATCTGGTCTATCTGAGCCATATCGATCCATTGCCTCAGCATACGTCAGCCTTGGGAATGGATCAGGTAGCTGGATACCTTTGATCTCTGAAAAGATCTGCAGAAGAAGGTAAACCAATTAATGATGCCGAAAGAACACCAAACCAACATTAAAGTGAAGAGATCCACATTGGAAACAAGGTTTAAAATTTCAAAACATCTGGAATTATGACAAAAACATCACGAAGCAACAAATTTGTACACATATTTCTTGACAGCATTATGCTACTCGCATCTCTGTCGCAGAAGATTTAAGTCATGGAAAAAAAGCTCAATGGAACCCTAACCTTACGTATAAGATCCTCATTCAGCTTCAACATCTCCTCCATCGGCATGAAAGCCATTTCCATATCAAGCTGAGTGAATTCTGGCTGCCTATCAACTCTTAGATCTTCATCTCTAAAACATCTGATAATACAGAAATAAAACGCACACTTATGCCAGGAAGTCTTATGATGTACCAAGCTTAAGAGCCAAAGATAAGACACATACCTTGCTATCTGGTAATATTTGTCAAAACCGGAGACCATTAACATTTGTTTGAAGAGCTGCGGACTTTGTGGCAATGCATAGAATGTCCCTGACTTCGAAAGAGACATTTAACAGAATCAGATCCATAATCTATGCTGGAAGCTTCTACTTGAGGGCGACTTATTTTCAGACGAGAAAATAATCAAGATGAAAAGAAATAAATGCACCTGAATTCTTGAGGGAACCAGATAATCTCGTGCACCTTCCGGAGTAGATCTACAGAGTATTGGAGTTTCAATCTGGCAGAAGCAAGAAGATGAAAAAACTGGGTAAGACCCAAAACTGATAAAAAAAAAAAAAATAAAAAAATAAGAGAGCCTCTATCAAATTGAGAAGGAAGCACCTCAATAAACCCAAGCTTGTCTTCAAGATATCTTCTAATTAGCTTCACCACATTATGGCGAAGAACAATATTATTCCTCATTTGCAGACGGCGTAGGTCAAGATATCGAAATCTAAAATAACAAAAGGAAAACCCCAAAGCCTCGGTTAGCATTTAGAGGCTCTATAAGATAAACCATGGAAAATAGATTAGACGGCTAATATTCCACCTTAAGCGACTTTCTTCTTTAATTGGATCTTTCATCTCATCTGAAGTAGTAACCAGAAAGGGAAGCTTTGCACTCACACGATTCAATATCTCAACATGCTCTGCAACTACCTAGTTCAACATACTACCCGAATCAACTTTCGTAAAAACCGAAACATAAGATATCTAAACGCAGCTAAGATTAATAAGAAGAGAAAACATACCTCAATGTAACCAGTTTTCATTTTCTTGTTGATAGACTCATCCGGCCTACTACGAACAGTACCTTCCACCGAAACAACATACTCAATCCTCATGTCATTGATCAAGCCATGTGCCTCCGGAAATTCACCCGGAAGCGTCGTAACCTACGATCACAAAATTTCAAAACATCAACGAAGCATACAGTCCCAAATATCCAATCTTTGCGTTACAGAAACAAAAATCAAAAACGAAAACGAGACCAATATAGCTAAACAAAAGTCAAATCCAGGAGAGGATTGAATTAAGCACTACTTACATTTCGTTCCTTTTTCTCAAATTCAGTACCATTGAGTTAGATTGTCATTGTTCAGAAGAAACTTCTAAAGACTAATACTTCACGGCTACAATGCAAAGTGATAAACTTTAGGTGAAATTGGATACCTGAACAATGCCGGTATGATCTCTGATATTAACGAAAGCGAGACCACCATGAACTCGATGAAGAGCGACCCATCCACAAAGGTGGACTCTTTTCCCAACATCATCGACTGATAACTCGCCGCATAGCTCTTTTCGCGATACCCACCGGAGATTCGACAGAGTAGAAGGAAGAGGCTTGACTGCTACGGCTTCTCCGGGGGTGGACGAAGTAGCTGCGGCAGAGGAATTGGAGAAGGTTCTACGAGTTCCGGGAAGTGGGTTTCTCCGTTTGGGTGCGAGAAAGAAAACGGCGGAGTTTGAAGCGGTGGCGGAGAGGAAACGAGAAAACGATGCAGGTCGAAGAGGTATAGTTCGAAGGAGGAGAGACATTGTTGAAGACGAGAGGGACTAGAGAAGCGAGGAAAAGATCTAAGGGATTGCGTTTGAAGAGTTGAAATTTGGAGAAATGAATTTGATCGAACCGGTTCCTTTGATTTTGAAATTAAACCTGCTTATATTGGTTTGGTTAGATNTCTAAAGAGGAGAAGGGGGAGAGCCCTCTCACGGTACCGGCGAGGAGCGCCGGTTACCGGAGAGGCAAATCAGAATTTCCGGCGACTGTCTCTCTCACTAAAATTTGAATTTCAAACAGAGGGAGGAGAGAGCGACTCGAAAGTTATTTAATTTTCTGACGAGTCTTTATTTCTCGTAAACACCGATTGTTCATTCTATAATAATCTTCTAACTTCANTAACTAACCGGGTAGTCAAAACAAGATTTTTTCATAAATCATACCGATTGTTCATTCTATAATAATCTTCTAACTTCTNTAAATCAATTCCAAAACTATTGGTTCCTAATGATCAGAATGCAAAACTCGTCCCAATAGTAATGACACCAGAGGCGCATCATCAGAAGGTCTTGTATCTCTNTTTTCAAGATTTTGTATTTCTTTATAAATGTAAACCAAAAACAATTTTTTATCTCTCAAGTGCAATGATGTCATGCTTGGCATAATTACGTCTGTATTCATTTTTTTGTTCTCTCACATTCTAATTAACTCTTTTGCTATTTTTCCATTGTGAGTCGAGTTATATTCGATTTTTTTTTTAGTTTCACTTTAGCTCATTATATTGTTCTATATCATGTATGGTTTTCTTGAACATGCTTTTGTTATAAACTATATCTCCAAATTAAATTATAGTTTACCCACTTTAAAAATCGGTATTTTTATTACCTAGATTTGCAGAAATCAAAAACAACGGAGATATAATATTAGTTACCATAGCTATCATATAGTAAATGGTAAAACATAAGTAAAAAAATTGGATTCAATATTACTTTTTTTTGTTACATTCGCATATCACTTTATTTCACCGAATTATAATTTTAGAGAAATAAAAAGGAAGTACAATAAATAAATAAATAACGTTTGGAAGAAATAAGAGTGGAAAATTAAAGAAGAAGATTTGTTAAGTTTATGTTGAATTCATTTTTAGTTTCTGAAAGTTTCCAAAAAGAAGTTGTTATGAATACGACTAAAAAAGTATGAAAAATTGGTTATATCTTCTACCATTCTTGAAAATTTTAATTGTTATTTTTTCTTAGAATGTCATTTTACCGTCAGATTTATTTTATTTTAATTGTACCAAATGTGAACGAGTTTATACACATTTACCATTTGTTTTGTAAAATCATATATTTTAAATTAAAATATAAATAAATTCTTTTTTTTATTGAGGAGCATATATATTTTTATTTTGCTTTATACAAAATTCGTAGAAACTAGAGAATAAAAACTGAAACTTTACCCATAAAAATTTATCTTACCATCGGATTCAGAAACAAAAACAGAATCCATGATCGTCTCTTCTTCCCGTCTCTCCTTAAAAAAAGGACTATTATCCTATTGATAGCACATAAAAATTGAAAAACTTATATGCGTTTCATACATTATTTTTTGTTTGCCTGCATCTTGATTGAAACCAATTTGATCATTATTATTGATTCAAATAAGTATTTTTTTAAGTAGATTTATTTTCAATATTTATATTTATATTAAACAAATTCTCTAAGTACAATTAAATCACTAGATATTCCTAATAACAATGAATTTGAAAATGATTTTGGAAATCATTAGTTTAATCCAAACAATAAATTTGGGTACAAGATTACTATGAGACTCATGTTTTTATCAAATAGAGTAACTCCATAATTTTATCAAATATAATAACTTATCTAAATTCAAACATATCACAATGTTTATACATATTTTGGATAACTTATTTTAATACAAACATATAATAATTATAAACATTTTGGATAATTCGTCACAAATGGATGGAATGACCCCACTCGCAATGCATAGACCTTAGTACAATATATTCTTCTCTGTGAAACAACAGATGAAATGTAACAAACATCAAATGCATAAAACACAAGTTTCTTCAAAACTCAAAATCACTAATCAAAATTTGTTAATCTGATACTGCTTCCAAAAGGTAGAAAGCTAATTATGTACAAAAATCCATAATTAGTCATTATTATTAATATTTCTTGCCTGCTTTTACATCAGTTTGAAACTCCTTAGAACATCTAATAACACTGTTCCATAATTTTCATTTACAATGTCTCTTCTTATGTTTGGCTTGTGCCAGGTTTTGGAAGAAATCTACAAATACTTGCTCGTAATCTGGCATCTTTCCGTAACCTGCAAAATTGATTTCGAAACATACTTTAAGCTCATTTATCTGCTTCTTTGAGAAACTCATATCAAAAAGGTAAAAAATGTAACTTACCAGGAAAATAATTGATGTCAATAACATAAAACACATTTTTGCTCCCATGTTCTCTGATCATGTCTATGTTGAAAAGCCGAAGTCCCTATCATAAGAAAGCAGCGACAAATTAAAGACAAGCAAGAAACAGACTTACAAGGGAGTGTTAAAGCAGGTAAAATTTACATACCAGTAAGTTTCTTAGCTCTTTGACAAGTGCCTCGAGGAAAGGCTTTGGAGGAAGCTCGGCAACACGAGGGTCTAAGTCTGCGTTATCAGCTGAAGCAGCAGCAGATGAAACCCTCGGGAATTGGAAGACGCCATCAACTTTGGTTTTTTCACAATTACTCACATTTGGTAAAGAAAACCGTCTCACAACTTTTATATCATCACCCACTACAAAAACCTTGAATAGAACTCCACCTTCAGGAACCAAAAACATGAATTAAGATGCATTCACTTTTAACCACATTATATACAGGACAACTACGTTTGGTAAAAACCATTACCATGATTAACAAACTCTTGAAGGACTAAAGGTGGCTCAAGTTCTGCAAGCGAGTGTCTGTCATAAGCTAAGGACAACTGATGCGATTTTGCAGTTCCATCAATCCAAAGTGGCTTTGCAACTGGAACAAGTCGAAAGAAATACAATTGAGCCCTTGGTCCTAATCATCACTGATATATAACAATATAAACATGTTAAGTTGTACCTAGTGGAAATTTAAGACCAGCTTCCACAACTTTATCAGCACTAGAAGCTGCATCTTTTAAGACAACCATTTGCTTTGGAACAGAAAGGGTGCCTACAATAACAACCAAAGCAAAGATCAATTAGTTCAACACTAAAGACAGTTCTTCAATTCTAGTGTCAAAAGAATTGAGGATTATTACCACTGGAATCTGACAGATTCAAATTTGCCATGCCCTGAAGCATTGATTGACGATTATATATACGCTGTATTGAACCTGGAGGATCAAGCACGGTCACTTCTGGATGTTTTTGCTGGAATTCCTGAAAAAAGAGGCAAACATGAGAATGTAGAACAAAATAATGAGTTTTAAAGACACTACAGAATTTCCACAAAACTAAAAGATTGCTCCAGCATGATAGAAATGGATTAATCATATTAATCTATATGCATGTAAGAACCAAAACTCTCTCAGACCAGACACATTTTAGCAAAAGCAGACAACTATCCGAACCTCGATAACCTCTTGCCACTCCTTTCCCAGTAACTACAAGAGAACAATCACATCATATTAGACTTCTGATTCCTCATTTCGAGTAAGTAACAAACTGAAAAGCATTTTTTAGTTCTCACAAACCTTATGCAAAACGACATCGAACGGCCCTTGTTCAGAAAGGGGCCGGTTCAAATCAATAGCAACAAAGCAAATGCCTTTCTTCCTAAAATAGACACAAAAGTAGTAATGTTAGCAATTTTTCTTCAAAACTCTTCTGTAAAAAGAAAAAAAGGGACTGAAAGCTACAGATGCCAAAGGAGAGACGCAATTAAGAAAACTTATCCTTGAGAGATTCTAGAACATTAATATTTTAAGTAGAACCAGTCATTGTTAAAACTAAAACAAGCCATGTGGGTGATGAAGATTTCAAAGCCACAGAAAAGGCAAGACATCAAAGTATATTATTTTAAAGTCAAACCTCAATAGAGACTAATCCAAAAGGATTTAAACAAGGAATATTCCCATGGAACCAAGGTTCCTGATACCACAAGTATACTAGTATATAGTGTTAAGTCTAACCAAAGGACAAAAACATATCAAAATGACAAAGACATAGCAAGTGGCAATGTTCCTCTATACAGGCAAAGTAACCAAAACAAGAGCAAGGAAACAAGAACCAAATCTAGAAGGAAAATGTCAAAGTCCTACATATCCTATTTTTTAGAAAAGAACTTGTCGGTTCCGTAAGGCCAAACAAAGGAACAGTCTTGTAAAAAAAAAACACACAAATTTAGAAACTTGGAATAGGTAAAAAAGATTGAAACTTTGGAACAAGCATTTTGGAGTACCTGGCGAGAAATTCAAGCTTGGGTTGCAAGAAACTCTGCTTCTTCTTAGAAGTCAGAGCATAACCCACAACGAGTTTCTGCATCTGAAGCTCACGGAACAAAAACGGCGTCGTTTCATTCCCAACCACCCCCACTTCTTCATCTTCTACATCATCATCATCACCCTTTAAAGGAACCATCTTTTCACCATCGAATCTCATACCTTCAAATCCACCACAAGAAAACCCTAAATTGCACGAAGAAACCCTCAAATCACGCCTCAATCTCGTGGTGGTTTCGATTTCACCGGAAGCAAACATTTAATAAGAAAGGAGGAGATGATATAAATTGGGTTTCTTAAAGAAGAAAGGAACAACAAAAACAAAAAAAGAAGATTCTTTTCGAGATCCCTTGAAGATCCTAAACGCAAGTGTCTTCTCTGTCTCGATTTGAGAAACGTAAATACAACAGAGAGAGAGAGAGAGGCAAAGGAAAGAGATAATAATACGTAAAAGGTCTCAAAGTGAAAAAACGAGATTGGTGAATGTTGAACAAGAGATTGCCTCTGAGAATGAAATATTTATAGAGAGAGGAAGACAGAATTTTGCAGAAAGAAAAATTAAAAAGAAGATATGTTAATAGTGAAATGGTCGTTCCCAAAGTTTAGCTTTTTTTATTTTTTTCGAGTGAATTTGTTTTCTCGAATTCCACGTATTATTTAGTCTTTTTGTGCTTTTATCAATGAACTCACCTAGGAACTAGTATTTTTCTTGCTTTTAAAAATCATCCAAAAAAAAAAAAAAAAATCATCTAGTATAAAATTTATTAATATTTCTTTTTTTTCCATAATCATCTGTGAATTTTGTTAAAATTTTTGAAATACACGAAAACGGCGAGGTTCGGAAAATTCGTGGAGCGTTACTATATCACGTTTATCTGCTATTCAGAAAGGATGGTATTATTTGTCTCAAAACTCAGAAGTAGCAATAATGTTAACAAGAAAAATCATGTTCAACTATTCCATTGTCTAAAAGCTATAGTAACATCAACTAAAAGCACCTCACTGTTATGTTTTAAAGCAACTCACTGTTATGTTTTTCTTTATATAATTCTTAAAGAATTATTATCCTCTTTAATTCATTTCTCTAGTATATCAGTTATTGATAATATCGTGTTTACACCTTAAATATAAATGAACTAAGAATTATATTTAATTTATGTCTTCGTGACATTTCTTTTTTATGTGATGAATTCGTTATATATACTTTTGATAAATTTTAGAAGTTTTTTTTTCTTCTTTTGGTCACCAAAAGTTTTTGATTTATCATTTATATTATTTTGTGGTATACAGAATAACCGTTAATAATATTTTTTTCCGTAAATCATCTATTCAGGTAGAATTAACCTAATAACTTTAGAAACCTAAAAAAACTACTAAAATTTATCTATATATATATATATATATATATATCAAAAAAAAATATATATGTATATATATATATATATTTAACGAATTCATCATAATAAAAAAATGTCATCTAGACCACTTAATCACATTTTCTATTTTTTTTGTAGTTTAAACGTTTTTGAATATTGATTAACGTCAATTCAATCAAAAACCAATGGTAATAGCTAAAGTAATTGACAAACAATTAATTGAATTACAAATCAATGAGCAATGGCAATAGATAAGCAGTCACATTTTTTTTTTTTTTTTGGTAATGGCTACATATCCATTGTGATGTCAATGTATCGTTTTAGTAACAATACATTAATTTCGCCGACAAAATATAAAATGAAATAAGGATACATTTCATTTTACTAACAAGAAAAGAAAAAAACTATTGTGCAGATTCTAAATATTTAATTAGATTTTACGATAGTTTTACTCTCGCTTAAGCACTCAATATTTTGTATCATCAATCAAACGCATCAATAACTATCGTACTCGATATATAAAAATTCTATCACAGCTCATTGAAAATGTGGAAATATATAGGTAATTAATGTTGGTTACGAGATCGCCCGACAAGTTTGCCAGCCGTTGAGCTTAGTACATCCAAATGTTTTTTGTAGTTTTCTTTGGAGATACTACCACGTACCATTGACTTGATTTTCTTTTTGTTTGTTCTCAAGTAAAGTTTCCTATCTAGTATTTTATTTGTTAGTTTTCAAAACCATAATATACCTAACATATATTTTTAGTTAGGGTAAGAGCATCCGCAATGGTGGGTTCTCATAGAGTCTCTCAAAGGAGTCTCTCAACAAAAAGTAATAATAAAATAATAAACAATAATTTTTAATTAAATGAGTCTCTCACAAAAGTGTAAAGAGTCTCTCATTTGAGAGACTATGGGTGAGAATTCCAAGAATTTTGAGAGACTCTTCTAATATAAAAATAATATTTATTATTTTATTAATATTTTTTTTGTTGAGAGACTCTAGTGAGAGACTCCCATTGTGGATGATCTAATACATGTCTCATCTTGATCGGATCATACCTCGAATTCGAATGAGATTATATATGGAACAAAACATTTCATCTACATCTTGCTTTTGCAAAGTGAAAGTCCATATCTAAATTTTGTTACATTTTCATCGTTCATAATTCACCATAAAAAAATGATACGTGATTAAAAAAAAAATTAATAGTTCAATCGGTAAAGATCACAGATAAAAACTAGAGATCAATGGTTCAAATGACTTTTAGAAGAATCATATTATATATATGTTCTGGTTTTTTATCCAGAGGGATGTATAGATCGAAGCACGAAAACTCTTAATAATTAAAAAAAAATTTATGTAACGATAACTGCAGTGGTCATAAGAATAAATCTAATGATCTTAATCGTCCACAATACCATACCGTGGTCACAATCGAGGGTCGTGTTAGATTAAACCATATCAAACTACACACACATCTTAAGTTAAAATCCAGTTAACATCTAATACATTGATTTTTTTTTTTTTGTGAAACATCTAATACATAGTTTAATTCGATAAATAACCATAAAATATTTATATTAATATTTTTTTATAACAAAGAGGCCCTAAGCCTAGATCCATATATCCTCTTAGATCCGAAACTAAAGCATGTTTTATGATCTTGTCCTAAAAACCATTCGAACCTTGACAATCAGAAAACATTACTAAGTTTAAATTACATTTTTAAATCAAAACGATACAAGATATAAAAGCTTTTTAAAATATATATATAACTTCAATTCGACGGTCTAATGTCTGATGATATCTCAATCTTTAGGCTTTCTCGACTACCGATTTCTCCTAACAAAAAAATAAAAATAAAAATAGAGAGAGTGGGGTTGAATAAGCTAGTTATCATATTTTCAATCTTTTAGGCCGCCATAGCCTCATGACCAGAAGTAAAGCCAGAAGTTGGCATATGTTTCCTCTTAGATTTTCGAAGACAAAGAAGATTTGGATAAGCTTGCCTGTTTACATATCTATGTTAGCTCGCACGCGCATGCA
>OVAF01001779.1:0-19393 GCA_900406245.1 Odontarrhena argentea | reverse complement strand
AAATCAACACAAACCGAGTCTCAAATTCAAACAAAGCATGAGTATCCCGAGGCATGTAAAAGAAGTGGTGAAATTGTGGGTGATTTCGGGAGCAATCCATCACATGAGTATCGAACTTATTCTCGATTTCTTTCACCGCCTTAGCTATGTAGCATCTCGTTGCGATCTTGATGGTCCTCGGATATTGATTCTTATCGATATAAAATCTCACATGTGGCATTACTCCCATAAGGATTGCATTCGCGTCAACCGATCCCTACAATAAAAAATAACTCTTTGTTATACCCAGTCATACACAATCATACGAATTTTACATAGTTCATTCAAGTGTAGAAGAACATTAACCGTTTCCCTAAACGTTTCATTCGCCCCAACCGATCCCTACAATCAAATCAAACTCTTTACTAAACTCACTCATACATTATCATTCAGAATTTACATTGTTCGTTCAATTGTAAAAGAACTCTAACCATTTCCCTAGATGATTTTGACTCCTCTCTACTCTTGGATTCCTTCGATTGCTTGCTCTGGGCAGATTCGGAGTCCCCGTCGTTCTCTTTCGAAGCAAAATCTCTACTCTCGTTATTCTCCGGTATAGGATCGGCTTCTCGTGGAGGTGACGGTGTCGGAGGAGGGTCTTCTCGTGCGTGAGTCGCTGGAGCTTTTGTCGTCTTTCATTAGTGAAGTGAATCAAAGAAGAAGACAATCGACGTGAAATCAAAGATAATTGGAGTAGTTCCTCACTCGTGGTTCCTCTCAGTGAAAACGAATCGACGCTGTAAAGGAAGGATAAAGAAACTGTAAAATTTGAAATTAGGGTTCAATTGGGGATAAAATCTGATTCCTATACAATCTGGGTTCGGTTACGAGCGGTTCAACTCGAAAACCGTCTGTGACCCGCGTCCTTCTCCTGGATCCGAATACGGTCACGGGTTCGGGTGGATTTTCGTGGTTGGATCGTGTAAATATGAGCAACTGTGTGGTTTTACCGTAAACAACCTATTTTCAGCATTTTTCACCATTTTTTTAATTCCTTCGATAAAATAGGGGAGTATATAGGAACATTTTTCGTCAAAGGAGAGCTTTTGAGTCATTTATCCCTTTCCAATACTACTTCCACTAGTCTCCACATATGCTTATGATTATAGTCTTTGTAATACTATGTCAATAATATCTAATAAGTGTCGAGTCTATGTATATAATCGAGATAAGATCATATTATTGCCTTTGAAAACCTCTCTCTAAGACCTCCAGAGCTCTCGGGAAATGCAGTCGTGGCAAGAACGGATCTACCATGACGGCAAAAAGTCTCAGATTTGGGAGAAATTTAAGACATAAAGATAGTGTTTAAGATTTTCTTTATTCCGTTTTTAAATTGTCAAAGAGAATCGAAACAGTAAACATTGACGGTCAATAGTCAAAACTATATCTAGTCACCGAAATTTTGACCAGATGCATTTAGGGAGTTCAGGTCAAGTTGTTTTCTATCACATTTGATTGTTACTATCACACAAATATTTGGACTTGGAAGAAGATTCTCAGGTGCAGAGTGTTGGCTCAGGATTTTCACAAAGTTGAAGTGAGAAATGGGGAGAGCACATGGTTCTGGTTTGATAACTGGAGTAGTTTTGGAAGATTGTGGGAGATAGTGGGTTGTAGAGGAGTTATTGATATGGGGATAAGGAAGAATGCTAAGATAGCAGAAATTTCCAGGGGTAGGAGAGTAAGGAATCATAGAATTCCTCTGTTAAATCAGGTGGAGACAGAACTTGCTGCTTTGGATGTTAGTAGAAGTCAAGGCACCGATTATCATCTCTGGAGAAATCATGCTGGAAACTTCCGACAAGGTTTTTCTACAAAAGACACTTGGCTTCAATTGAGGGTGGTAAAGCCTGTGGTTCCTTGGGTTAAGGGCATTTGGTTCCCAAAAGGCCAGCCAAAGTTTTCTTTCATTGCTTGGCTAGCAGTTAAGAATCGGTTATCTACAGGGGACAGGATGTGTCATTGGAATGTAGGCATCAATCCAAGCTGTGTTTTGTGTTCTGGAAACAATATGGAGTCAGTAAGCCACCTGTTTTTTGATTGCTGTTACTCTAAGACAGTTTGGTCTGCTCTTTCTACAGGACTTTTGGGTCAGAAATTTACAGCAAATTGGGACTCTCTCCTGGTCTTGATTGCTGAAGGAAATGGTTCAAAGAGCCAAAGATTTCTTATCCGGTTTGTCTTCCAAGCTACTGTCTATTTCATATGGAGAGAAAGAAATAGGCGGAAACATGGTGAACCAAATGTTACTGAGACAGTTTTGATTTCCTCTCTTGATAGTCTTATAAGGTGTAAGGCGTTATCTCTGGTTGGGGAAGTAAATTTTGAAAACGTCCATTTAGAGTGGATAGTAAGTAGAGCAGGCTAATGTTGTTTTAAATTTTGGGTGATGAAGACTCTTTCTTATTGTATACTGTTTTTTTTTCTGAATAAAGTTAACAGTTTATTCAAAAAAAAAAAAATATATTTGGACTCCAAAGTTATCTCTTTGTATATGTATTGGCCAATAATGTTTTAAAAACTACATCCACGTGTGGTTTGTTAATTAATAATTGCATATATAACATTCAAATATTTTGACATAATTATTGAAAAACATAGATTTGTATGTTATTGGCCAATACATTTACATAGAGATAACTTTAGAGTTTAAAGATTTGTGTGATAGTGACAATACACGTGACAGAAAACAACTTTGAATTAAACTCACTAAATGCATCCGGTCAGATTTAAGTCATTAGAGCATCCCCAATGGTGATCTATTAAAATGAGGTTCTTATATATTTTATTAATTAATTTTATTATTATTTAATTTTAGAGGTTCTTAAAGTGGGTTTGGGGTTCTTAAATAAGAGACTCATGTGCCTTTTAAGAACCCCAACTCAATATCATTTTTCTTTTTCTTTAATTAGGAGTTCTTACTAAGAACCTCCATTGGGGATGCTCTTAGATATAGTTTTGTCTATTGACAATAATGTTTACTATTTATATTCCCTTTGACTATTGAAAAACGGAATTAAGAAAATTTTAAACACTGTATTTGTGACTTAAACTTCTCCAAAATCTGAGACTCTCTGCCGTCAAGGTTGCCTCCGTTCTTGCCGCAACTACATCTTCTGACAGCTCAACAAGTCATAGAGAGAGGTTCTCAACAAGTCTACTAGATTTTGTTAGCTTACCGATGATATTGAAGGAAACGATTGGTTACTAGTGGACAAAACAATATCTCCTCCTTGACTGACGTGTGGGTCTATAATAAGCTGATTGGTACGAGTCAAGGCCCCTACCTAGCATGACCGTGGCTCGTGGAAGTTCTCTTAACTTGCTCATTTGATGATGAGAAACTATATATATGTAGTGGGAAGATGGAAAGCAGATAAATCTACACAGTACTAGCTAGACTGAGTTTTCGACCCAAAGGCTCATACGTGGGAACCTTTAATTACTTGATCTTTTTGCACTGGCCTCCGGTTCTCAGAAGATCACTAAAAATATTGGTGGATTTAATTAGTTGGTATTGGAAACCCAAATGGGAATGTAACCCAGAGTCACGCTCTACGTGCAAGGTCACGTCCTAATTGATATTTGAGGCTTTGCATTTGACACATCAATTTCAAATTTCAGAATCCAACACCGGTCGTCAAATACAAAACATAACATCTACACCACTAAATTAAAGTATAAATTATAAATTTTTTAGTACCCAGTAAACTTTTTCGTTTCTTTTTTCTAACAACTTGATTACACAAGTTTATAAGTTTTAGAATATTATTATTTGAATGTTATTTATTTGTAGAATTAAAATACAGATAAAAATGTATTTTTTATTTTTTAAAAAAGTTATAGTGTTACAGAAAACTAAGAGTAGGACTTTTTTTGTTTTTCTTTCTAACAACTTGATTACACAAGGTATATTAGTTTAAAAATATCATTATTTAAATGTTATTTGTAGAATTAAAATAAAGATAAAAATGTATTTTTATATTTTTTTTAAAAAATTGTAGTTTTACAGAAAATTTATATATTCAAATTTTGAAATTTAAATAGGATAATTTAAAAATTATCCATATAAAAACTCATTTTGAAAGAGAGAGGCAAAACGATATCATCATGGTTCAAGAGAGTAAGAAACTTTGTTCTAACACCATCATCATCATCATGATCATCATTATCATATGCACAAAATACCATGGACGCATTCATCGGAAAGATGGTGACACTTATCACAAACAAGCATGTACAATATGATGGAATGGTTTACAACATCAATCTTCAAAATGTAAAGATAGCTCTACAAATTGGTAATTCATTAAATCTCGAAGATCCTTTCAACTTGCGGTTTTTTACAAGCAATCCAATTTTTGTTTATGCTCAGTAACATGTCATGGAGCACAAGTATTGAATGATGAAGTTTACGAAGAGCTCATGTTTCAAGAGTGAGATAAAGGTTGGTGTTTTTTTGTGTTTCATTAGTATTTAATGGTTTGTCTCTATTTTCAAGAAACATGATGATTTACTTTAGGAGCTCCATGTCTATTCTTCTATAGATCACGAGAATGTGGTTGGATGATGGGTTTATTGCCGAAATGATTATCTTCAATTTTGATGATAAATATGATCTCAATCAATCACAATGAGAAGTATTAGATGGACCCAGTTAAAGCCCACAAAGTTTACAATTAATCATTTCATATATACACACGGCCCATATGGGCCCAAAATGAAACCATTAATGACGAACAATTTTGCCTTTCCTTTTTCTTCCCAATCCCTATAAATCTCAACGACGAACTAAAATCTTAAGCAATCATTCAAATTACAATATTGCAAACCAAGAGAGAGAGCTCGTGAGATCAAAAACCCTAATTTCCTAAAACCCCTTTCTTCTTCCCCAAGCTTTCCGTCTTTGCGAAGAATCATGGATATTCCGATTGCTCAACATCCTTCACAATTGGCATTAACATATTTACCTCCTCCTACACAGCAGCAGCAAAATCAAGCCGAATCATATATAGGAATCCACGTCACTGTCATCTCTAACTGCGATGTACGATACAAAGGTGTTATTTATTACCTTAATCTCCAAGATTCAATTCTAGGTCTTCAAAACGGTACTGATTCGAATCCCTTATCTCACTTTTCTTGCTGTACAACCTTTCTTTGACTTGTTAGTAAAGTAATCGTTTTTTATGCAGTGATATGTTATGGAACAGAGGGAAGACGTAAGTACGGAAATCAAGTTCCGCCTTCTACTTCAGTTTACGATTACATTCGCTTTAGCGGAAACGAAATTAAGGTTAGTTTGTTAAATCTGTAGTACCTTCAAATTTGCTTTAAAAAAAAACCCTAAATTTCTTGTTTCTTACGTAAGTGTGTTATTGATTTTGCCTTCTGGTTCTTTACCAAAGGAAATTAGACCAGTATATGCTGGAAAACCGCCACGCCCTTCATCCGGTTCTAAGAGACGCCAGAGAGTTCCATTAATCACCAATGAAAACCTTGAAAACCCGCAAGCTACTCAAGATTCTTATGCTTCTTTAGTTAACGGATCATCATCGCTTATTGATAATCAATTACATTCAAATCCATATTTGCAACCGCAACTTCCCGGCTCTTATTTCTATGATCCTTGGTCCAATAATTATCTTTACCCGTCTATGCCTTCTTATATACCTTATCCATATGTGCAAGCTCCTATAAACGCTGTTCCATCACCCTATGTGCCTGAGTTTCGTGCCCCTGCAACGGTCCAATTTCAGAGTTTCTTTACGACATTTCCCCCTGTTCCGATTTCTCTTAAGCCGGTAAATCTCATTCTCTCTGTTTATTACATATCTGCATCTTATTACATTGATGTTACTCAACTTAAAAAAAAGCATTCTAATTGTTTGTTTTGATTCTAGAAAGATGGAACTAGAGCAAATGATTTTGAGGCAATGAAAAACGTCAAGAAGTACAACTTGTGGGGTGACAAAAAAGAAGAGAGACCTCACAATCCGTATGGCCCTATCGCGAGGCCCTTGAAGGATACTGAGGTTAATGACACAAACCCTTATCAGGAGGTAAGTGATAACTTATAATGGAGACCTCAACTACAACTACAACCAAACGATTACAATACAGTTTTGTGAAGTTGTGAGTGTTGACATTTTCTTGGGGTCCAAGTTCATGCTCTGTTTTTATGTCCCAAGAACTTGCCTCCTTTACTTAGGAGTTTAAAGATAATTTTGTTTCTTTCTTTATCACTTGTAATTTAAAACACTGATTAGTGTTTACATAAATTATATGTTCTGATATGCAATCTTTACTGTTTTACTTAGCTTTTGACTCAAAAGAATCTGAATAGGTCAACGGTTGATTAAGATACTAGTCAGAGTTATGGAGACCCTTATATGTGGCTTGTGGGGTTATACAATTAGTAAAGTATCTTTCTAATGTAAGCCATAAAAAATGAGACAAGGAGAATATATAGTATAATGTATATATATAATTATTGAAATACACAAGTTGTGAAACCAAACACTTTTGATGGGATCCTATGTAATGACCATTAGTACTTGATTGGGATGTTTATGTCCATTCAAGATTCCCAGACATTATCCAATTTATATACAACTTTTTCTTTTGTAAAATAATGAATCCACTATTTTCCAACTTTTTTTCTTTCTTTATATTCTGCTTATATTGGTAGTGGAAGAGTCTTCTTCCACCAAGTAAATGATAGTTTCTGACTTCTTGTTTTGTTGCTGATCATTATGGTTTTGTTCTTGTTCTGATTTAGTTTGGTCTTGGTCTTTGAGTACGACTTGTACAAGTTGTTTGTTTACTTTGATCTGAGTGGCTGATATGGTCAAGGCACCAAGTCCAAGGATGGCTAAACAGCCTGAAGCTGCAAAGACACCATCTTTGACCAGGTAACAATCTTCCTCTAGCCATCCTTCTCCATAAGGTTGAGTTCGGCTCATGCTTATTGCAGTACTCAGAATCAATACCACCACCACAAAACTAGACCTGATACATAGGTAAGGTTTAGACTTTACACCAAGGGTAAGAGTAAAACCGTAACAAACAAAATTTAACCGAATCAAACCAAAACAAAAAATGGTTTAACCCAAACCAAACCAGATTTTTTTGTAATTTTGTTACTTTTAAACTCCAAAAGTAAAATAAAAACTGAACCAAACTGAACTGAACTCGGTTTTAGATCGATAAAACCATTTCTTTATTATTAAATAAATATTTATAGTACTAATACAAAGGAGAAAATAGAAGAGAACAGAGTTAAGAAAAAAAGGGATTTTACCAGGAAAGGAATAAGAGAACAATGGGTAAAGTAAGATGAGTAATCTTGTAACCATCTTCTGTTTTTCTTCTTGTCCTGTGATTTCTAAACACAGCTATGTTTCCAAGAACCTGAGCAAGACAGAAGCAAAGAACAGCTCCTGTTCCAAGCCCAAACGCAAGACTTCCTGGTATGTAACAGTTCCTCTCTTTGTCCCATCTAATCTCTTCTTTCTAAAAAAAAACATGAATTCGATTTTAGAATACACACAAAAGAAGAATAGATTCTAACGAAGGTACCTTTGTTCTATTAAACTCAGCTATGAAACATGTGATGAAGGAAACGAGACCAAGAGAGAAGACAGCTAAGTAGAGAAGAAGGTTATGCATATTTTAGTTTCTAATGATTTTTGTGCCTTAATGGACAAAATCATAAAAGCTATATGCACGTACATAATACTTAATTTTAAGATTATTTAAGGTAAATTCTCATGAGAAAAATTCTTTTGTCAACTATATAAGAGCAGAAAGAGAAAGAGAGAATTATATATCAAATGATTTTATTATCTAAAAAATTTTGAAGGAAATAAATGATTGCCTATACATATCTTAAAATTTTGCTTATGTGAGGTTATCTCAGGAGAAAACTTCTTTGCCAAATGAATTATATGATAAACCTTAAGGAGAATATTCTACTATTTAATGAGGATTTTTCTAAAACCATTCAAAGGAAGTAAGATAATTGGGTTGACTAAAGGGAGGTCAATGGAGATTATTCTGCTCTAGAACACACACTAGCCTTTATGAAAAGCTAGAATAATGACACAGACTATGTGTGGAGAGAAGTTGAAAACATGGAACTTTTTGTTTTGTTTTTATAAATATATATGAATGTTTGAAAAGTTGGTTTTTCCTAATTATCAATTGGCTACTAGGTTTAGTAATATTATCCATTTTGCTCATCTTTATTTTCTTATTTATCAAATTGCCTCTAGTCTAAGTCTAAGTTTTAATAAAATGAATGTTGTCCCCGATTTTAAAAGTTTTATTTCATGTTATTTATATGAGAAAACTGAAATACAATGAAATTTAATTAATTAAAACATCATTTCTTGCTCTTAAGAACATCAAGAACATTAAGGCCAATACAATAAGCAATAGACTGAACGGTGACCATCGGATTAACACCTAAAGCCGTCGGAAAAACACTTGTGTCCGCCACGAATAAGCCTTCCACCTCCCAAGTCTCTCCCGTTGGCCTCACCGCGGATTCTTCGGGCCTAGTTCCCATTCTACAACTTCCCATTTGGTGAGCAGAACATATCTGTCCTGACAAATCTTTCAACCGCTTTGAGCTCTCTTCTCTCACAAACTGCGTGATCTCTACGGCACTCGCTGTTTTAACGTTCAAAGTCTTGCCTTCTGAATTATGCGTCCCGATCTCCTCAGCTCCGGCTGCGATTAGAATCTTCAAGACTCCCTCAAGGCCCTTCTTGAGAGACTCCTCGTCTTCTTCTTGTAAGTTGTAGTCAATGCAGCTCTTGGAATTGACTGTTCCGGTTCCTTTATCTCTCAAAAGAGTGAAAACGTGCGCGGTTCTTGAGAATTTGAGCATTCGGGTTTTGAAATCTTTGCTTGATGTCCAAGGAATGACCCCTGAAAACATCCCTGGATGAAGAGCAGGCGTTTGGATCACTGTTTCGCCATAAGAACTCTTTGATTCCGCGTTTACAACGCTTGACATCGCGGTCATGATTCCTCCCTCGTAGCTCTTCTTCTTCCTCTCTGGCCATTTCTCTTCTTCAGGAAACCATCCCCAAGCCATGACCACAGGATGTAAACAAAGATTTCTCCCAATGTTACCATTCTTCAACCCGCTGCGTTTCAACAAATCCGGAGTTCTAAGCGCACCGCAAGCCACTACCGTTACTTTAGACTCCACTACATAAATCTCTTCCCCAAATNTTGATTCCGCGTTTACAACGCTTGACATCGCGGTCATGATTCCTCCCTCGTAGCTCTTTTTCTTCCTCTCTGGCCATTTCTCTTCTTCAGGAAACCATCCCCAAGCCATGACCACAGGATGTAAACAAAGGTTTCTCCCAATGTTACCGTTCTTCAACCCGCTGCGTTTCAACAAATCCGGAGTTCTAAGCGCACCGCAAGCCACTACCGTTACTGTAGACTCCACTACATAGATCTCTTCCCCAAACGCAAACGCAACTCCACTCGCCGTCTTCTTCTTCTTGTTCCCCTGTTTAGAGTCATAAAGCACTTCCATCACCTCACAACCTGGAAGAATCAAACCATTACCGGATTCAACTAAATCAACAAGCCAAGTCTCAGAAGTCCCCTGTTTTGAACCTTTCTTGCATCCCAAGCAACAGAACCCGCAATAATGATCCGATGGAGCATTCCTTGGAATATTCTTCACAGGTAACCCCAGCTCCTCACAACCTTTCCTCAAGATCTCATTATTAAACCCTTCTTCTACAAATCCGCATTGAACGCCCATTCTCTTACACACAGCATCCATTGCCTCTCGATACGAATCGCTTCCAAACATTTCAAGTTCCAATTTTTCTTCCCATTCTTTCATCACATGTTCCGGTGTCTTAATCGAAGCAGACCAATTGATTGTTGATCCGCCTCCCACCGTGGACCCGGCGAGAATCACAACATTCATATCAGAAGTTGCTAATAACCCCGCGGATAAGTACATTTCATCCATTGCTTGCCCTTCAAGTAAAGAAAGCTTACTTCTTGCATAGTAATTCCCTTTCTCCACCACTAAAACTTTATAACCCGCCTTGGCTAAAACTCCGGCCACCACTCCTCCACCAGATCCCGAACCAACCACCACCGCATCACACCGGATTTTCATCACGGGGTTAGAAATAGATGATCGTTTTTTATTCATCTCTTGAGACGAAACTGTGAATCCGTGACCGGTTAACTTCTTTGCCACGGCTTCTCTAGGGGTTTTGAGATCGATTACGCCATTGTAAAGTGGTCCAAAGATCTCCTCAGGCTTCTTCTTCTCATCAAATTCTTCTGCTTGATAACTATGTTCAGAAGTAGGTCCAGTGTATCCAATTGCCTTCCACGCCAAGTTATTTCCTTTTTCATCCACCTACAAATTATTAAATCATGCATATGAAAAAAACACATCACTTCTGTTTATGATTAAGTTGAATATGGTTTTAGATATTGAAATGAGTAACTAAGATTTTGGGATTTGATATTACCTGAGTAAAGAAGACAATGGAAGTGATAAGTTTGATGGACCTAAACAACATTCTAATGAGTAGAAAATAGCTTGAAGACCAACTGAGCAATATCTCTTCTCTTTGTTTCTCCGGTAACTGGCAGAATCTCCTGAAGTAAGGAAACTCGCCGGAGAAACTTTTCCGGCCACAAAGGATGAGACTTCCGATCCAAGTAGAGAGAAACCACAATCCAACTCTTAATATCCACTTCTTTGGGTGGTCAAGTCTCTCACTCATCAACCTTGCCACCTATATATTATCATTATAAATTCATGGAAAAAGAAAAAGAAAAAACCATAGTGTAATAGCTAAATCAGATTTGATCGAAGTAATAAAAATCAAAGAGATCAGTTTAGTCTAGTTTTTTTTTTTTATTCAATTAACTAAGAGGTTCTGAGTGTAGTACGTACTCTCCAACATCGCTTACACAAGAGTTTTACCGATTGAGCTATTGATTTTTGGTAGTTTAGTAGCGTCTTACCTATAGTAAGTTTCATAGTACAAATATAGCATAATGATTAATTATTATATTGCAATTTGTTGTTTCTAAGGTAAATAAACATTTTTACTCAATGCTAGATTAATTAAAAAAATGTATTTTGAGGGAAATCTTAATTAGTACGTAGTGCATATATCATCAAGCACAAATATATCCAATCAAACAAAAGAGACTTTTATTTTGGTCTTTCGATATAATAATTATAGGTAGGCAAGAAAATTACATATTTGCTAAATTTTGACAAGAAATTTTGAGATAGATTTGGCATGCGTGAAGACGCAAGTTTGGTACCCGAAATCTGTCCGCCCTATACTTGACTCAACGTACTAATTTTTGTTTGTTTGTCATCTAAAGTACTAGCCATGACTTCACATCATCACATGCATGCAATTGTAAAATATCTAGTTAAAAAACAACAAAAATTTCAAGCTTCATTCAACAAATTTAAAATAAAATTATATATTTACACACAAATTTGGTTCATTGGTAGGTAAAATGTTTGAGCTATGAATAAATTGTACTTAACTTGTTCAAGCTAGTATAATTTGTTGAAAAACATTCCAAACAATTTTTTTTTTAAGTATTAGCTATATAATATACGTTATACATTTTCATGTATGATGTACACTTGTCTCTACTCATATGTTCATGCATGTCACTATATCACTTTTATAAAATAAAATCTTGATAAAACAAAAAACAAAAAAAAATCTAATCTAACTTAATTACATAATTTTAGAATATATATAGATTTATAAATGAATCTTTTATATGTAAATGCATGTTTGTGCTAGTGTAGAAGACTTACACGATCTGGAGTTCCGGTGTGAGAAGCGGAGGCGGCGTAATAACGAGCGACATCTTCATCCACGTGTCTCACTTCAGAGCCGTTGATTGATGGTAACAGAGTATCACATACAGCTACAAGAGATTCCATCTCACGCGCCGTCAGTAAGTTTGCATAAAACGGCCTCGTTTCGTCTTGCCGGAAACTTCCAAACTCCACGTCTGATTTGGTCTTCATCACCAAATCCTTCTGGAGAGCACTCAAGTTCTTGTTCTGATGATTTTTTTCCATTGGTTTTGGAGTTGTGGTTAGTATTGTGTTTTTATTTTGTGTGTGTTATGGTGTGTATTTATATTGATAACAAAGACAGATATGTATTTTTTTTAAATGTGTTGTATATAAAACGTAGTTCCTTTGCCTGAACGGGTAATGTATTTTGTGTGTATACATGAATGAACCTTATCAATAACAGTTTGGTAGCAGCAAGAGAATTTGGATACTGGCAAGTACGCCACGACACAGGTTTTAATTTATGTTCTTTTTTAAAGATTATTATCTAAATAGATTTATTTGATTACTTTATTATTGATTTTAAAATAGACTTTATAAGAAATCCGGACACAAGATACAATTTATTATATAGACATAGCATATTAAAAATGAATTAACAAAAAAGTGAATATTGACTATGCTTTTCTCCGAGAACTTTATTCTTTTATAGAGTAATTCTATTATTTTTCTTATTCGTAATCAATTTCAAAGAGATATCAAAACTGTAATTAGTAAAAAAAAAAAATTATTTATCTTTAACAGAACACTGAACTTAGTCGAACTTATTTCTTAGCTTAGTCAAAGTTCATGAAAACGGTATATTGAATAATGAAATACAAGTTAACTAATCTTTGTAATAGTTTCATTTTCAAACATTCCATAATATGAATATGAATACTAAATTCATCATAGTTTTAGTAAAAACATCTTATGAAAAATTAACACAACGAATTATCAATTTCTTGAATCTTTTTAAAAATAGGTTTAGAAATATAATAGAACATTAAACTATTTATAGCTGGAGAAAAAAATAAAACTATTTATCTTAATTATTCGCCTTTTTATAATTCACCACATGCCGTGCAAACCAACTTAGCTTATTAGCTTATTGTTGTTATATATGCCATTTCCTTGGATGAATTTTTCATATATATGACTTACTTTATAAAATGAAATACAAATCATATATACATATACTTAACAGGAAACGAATTTTATTTACTCTAAACTACAGTGTAATACGAGGGAATTAGTTAGGTGAATTTACGGTTAAGACGACTGACAAAATGCTTCTATTTTGATATGGTTTTAAATGGCATTAACAATCACACCAACCCATCCAGTCAGTTACACTAATCGAAGTATCAAAAGTTCACAAGTTTTGCAACTAATTTATATATTAGATAATGCAAACAAATAATTTTTTTCTCAATTTTGATATTAGTTAGTTCACTCAACATGTCTACACTAAACTAATGATTTGTCTTTTTACTTAAACTGCCGTATTATCTTTTTTTCTTTCAAAATTTAGTTGAGCTACTAGATGTTAGTATGGTTTGGATGTTAGTGCTTACTCTCACCGTTTGTTAATAATATATGTTTCAAACAAAAAAAATATTAAGATTGATGTTTTGTATTCCTATGCAAAATTTATATAATAATTTCAATTTATCTAAATTTATTATAACAAAAATAATTGAACCACTTTATATTAAATAAAAGGAGGGTATTTTAGATCTTTCTAAATAAATTGTTAATATTTGTTATACATCAAATTAAAAGAAATGGAGATCGACGGAGAGTTAGTCTAACGATTTGTGATGTTGTTGTCATTGTGTAATTAAAATGTGTAATTTCATTTAACTTCTCTTTTTGTAGACAAGTAAAAATTTAATTTAAGTGGGATACTTAAAAATCATAATATATATATGAAACGGGCTGAGTAACTAACCATGATTTCACAATTCTTTTCGCCCAATGTTCTTATGAAAAAATAAACAATTTAGTGAGAAAACTCAACATTTTGAGACTAACTTAGAACAGGTTGATTGATACATTATTGTAATGTCTCCAAATATGGGACTCAAAAAGATCAAAAGTAAAGACAAATCATATTTTCAATAACTAAAGTATTATATATCAGGAACTAAAATGTTAGAAAAATTGACAATGTTCATTAATATGATAGAAATCAATAAATAAAGTTGAGAGATCATAAAAGATATGAGTACCAAACTGGACCCTTTTGAGAAAAGCAAAAGAATTGAATGTAGGAAGACAGTACAGTTAACAATATCTGTCCTCCATAATTATCATTCATTAAGAAGTTTCTGATTCTCTCCAAGATTTAGAGTTCATTTTCTCCTTTTTTATGTAAAAATTATTGTTATAGGTGCATATGCATTGATATCATCGATTGTCCAATGCAAGTAGCTGATCGGGTAGATGGACTTTAATAGATTCTGTTAGTATTTATTTTCGTTTGCATGTGTGTATAGTTCACGATATCCATTAGATTATTGCCTAAACGTTCAAAATTTGCAATTTGGATTGTCTTTATAACTTCTCAAATAATATAAGTAGATGGAATGTAATAAGCTTTTCATTTTTTTTTTTTATGTGAATGTAAAGATTACTTGACCTTTTGTAAATCACTTGCGGACAATGAAATGAAATTCTCTTGCTCGAAACTTTTGGAGAAAAACAAATGTACTTTCTCCAAATAACATTTTTGATTTTCAATGTTATGATAGATTTTTAAAGAATTTACGTTTTTGTTAAGGAATCATAGAGGTTTTTTAAAAAACCTTGCAATTTTTCATGTTTCGCGTATTTTTTAGTTTTATTTTTTCTACAAACAATGATTTTGTAATTTATGACTTGAATATTTAAAATCATGAAACTTTTTTAAATATAGTGGTGGATGACTTCACAACAATAAAAAAAATTCTAGTAAAAGTTAATGTTTTATTTTATAATTTTTTTTTCTTTTTAATGTTATATATATAATATCTTTTTAATGTTATATATATAATATATTTTAAAATTTTCATGTTTTTTCCATAAGAACAATCATAAAACAAGAGTAATAACAAATTTCATAATTACTATTATTGTGTGTTAATGATGTGTTTGTATTTAACTTTTCCAATACGCATGTTTCATCATCTTTTCAATCCATCTTTGCATTACATTTATGTTTTTTTTTGAGACATTTTTCATTTGTTTTTGCTTTTGTAGGTGCGAAAATGATGAATTCACAAAGATATATAAAGTGTTGGAGCTTAATTGGAGTCCTAAATTGGAAGTAAAAACAGTGTGCTTACCTAGCCTCCTTAACTACCGTGCAAGAAGAGATTAAGAAACAAACAACTTCTCGTGCGAAGTCCATAGAGTTGGGTTTCAATAAGAGAACCATTTTCAAGCTTAACTGGAGCTTAGGCTAATTGGAGATTATGATGAGCCTAAGGTTAGAGTAAAACAGAACAACAATATATGAACATAAGAGAAAGTCAAACTTTGCAAAAAAAAAACATTATACACATACACATATAATATGTTACATATCATACAAAGTTTTCTTTCGTAATGGAGCATCAACCATTAACTCAATGTGAGCCATTGAGCCTAGAAAGCAAGTAGAGACAAGCAGAAGAGAGAAAGATTGAAGCAGAGACACACAGCAAATCTGTGACAGAAGTTATGACTATTTTCCTGCTCTTGTCAAACAAACCAATCAACAATAGCATCACTATCACATGCCCCAGCTTCGTTTTCAGCTCGCTAACCGATTTCACTTCTAACCATTGAGGTCTCCCCTAGAAAAATCGAAAACCGAGGAAAGTGTTACTACTACGTACTAACCAAAGAAATGAGATATTGATTTATTATAGATGGAGTAGAAGACTTAATAAGGAGAAAACCTTTAAAACGAACATCCCAAAGAGACTCGATCTGTTGGAAGCGTTATCATGTGAGATCGATTCTGCAGTGTCGAGATTGCTGATGAAGAGCTCGTAAAGTCCCAATCCAAAGACCAACATAACAGTTCCTAAAAGATATGTATCTACAACAATATTTGTATAGCATGAGCATTACATTATCTAAGTTGTTCTTAAGCTGAAACATAGATTATAAACTCTCACCTATGGCCTCAACTAGTAGTAATATAACTTTCCCTCGATTCACAGAATACTGCACAAACGAGTCCACGACGTACATAGATCCCTGCACCGATCAAATGTTGAAGATATCAAGTATAAGCTGTTTCTTCAGTGATTTTTTCACAGTCAAGATTCAAACAACGACAAGGAGACTAGCTTAAGCACATTAACAAGAAGAGAATCTGCAATGCCTTTACCTTGATGAAACAGAGAACCGATCCGAGCAGAGATCCTAATGTTCCAAGAAACGCCATGAATCGACATCGATAAATAATCTGAAGATTCGATAAACATAAATAGAACTAATTCGAGTCAGTTTCTGTAATACGTTGAGCAATTTAAATCATTAAAACTTAAAAACTCAGCTTTGTCCAATATCAATCCTGTAACATCAAATCCTTAAACCTAAAAACTTCAATCTTCTAAGATTGTTTGTCAGNGAATCTGCAATGCCTTTACCTTGATGAAACAGAGAACCGATCCGAGCAGAGATCCTAAAGTTCCAAGAAACGCCATGAATCGACATCGATAAATAATCTGAAGATTCGATAAACATAAATAGAACTAATCGAGTCAGTTTCTGTAATACGTTGAGCAATTTAAATCATTAAAACTCAGCTTTGTCCAATATCAATCCTGTAACATCAAATCCTTAAACCTAAAAACTTCAATCTTCTAAGATTGTTTGTCAAACATCAAGTAATTTATCAACCCTTTACCATAAAATCCCTAAAAATCTCAACTTTAAACTATGAAACAGAGAGATACCCATCAAATCCATATAAAAAAAAAATCTCATCTTTTCTAATCAATCACAGATTTTGGAATCGACCCTTTTACCTTCTCGATCCCTTCTTCTAAAGCTTCCACTCCATTCTCAGAATCCGATGTTGTGACAGTCGCAGAAGCAGAAGCTACTCGTGAAGAGAGAAATTTCCTCTGAGAGCTAAATCTCAAAGCAGAGCTTCTCGATTTCATGGAAAGCTTCTTATCCATCGGGACGAGATCACGACAATTGTGAAAGATCATTCTCGAAGGCGACGGTGCAGAGATAGCATTTGCGTTGATGGTCCGGCAAGGCATCGTCATGTCTGATTTTGAGGAAAGAAGATGAGTCGTGGTTGAGTCAACTAGGTGTGGAACTCGGGAGGTACACAAAGAAGAGAAGCAGAGACGTATTGAGATTGAGATTGCGCCGGCGTGAGGTGAGAGCTGTACGGTCTCTTAGGAATCCACTTGGACGATGATTTTAACGGTAATAATATAATGAAAGTGTTTTATTACACATTTTAATCACGCGCCTTCTTTTTTCTTATTTCTTTTCCGACAAATATCTCTTTCACATTGACAAACGCCAACACCTGTTTCACAAACGCAATCGCTTACCAAAAAAAATCTCTTCTTTTTGAAGCGGTCCAAAACCAGTTCTCGGTTTGATTTCTTCGATTTTTAATTTTGATGTGTCGGTTCGTTTTTATAAAATAGATTGAGGTGGTTTTACTTTTAACTCGGTTTATTTGTTTAGTTTGGTTCCTAGATCATTTTAATAGGCTCCTAACACAAACGTGGGTTATAAAAAAATGAATTCCATTACGGTTTGTGGTTCAAATTTTTATTTTCTGATGAGGAAGAGATAAGTGAGGTTTATGAAAAGCCCAACAGGATTAAATAAAAGCATGGCAACGAGACCACTTTTCAACTCAAATAGACCAGCCCATCAGCAATGCTAATCAAGCCTATTGTCCAAAACCGGACTGAGTTAAAGATNCAGAGAGATACCCATCAAATCCATATAAAAAAAAAATCTCATCTTTTCTAATCAATCAGAGATTTTGGAATAGACCCTTGTACCTTCTCGATCCCTTCTTCTAAAGCTTCCATTCCATTCTCAGAATCCGATGTTGTGACAGTCGCAGAAGCAGAAGCTACTCGTGAAGAGAGAAATTTCTTCTGAGAGCTAAATCTTAAAGCAGAGCTCCTTGTTTTGGTGGAGAGCTTCTTACCCATCGGGACGAGATCGCGACAGTTGTGAAAGATTATTCTAGAAGGTGACGGTGCAGAGATAGCATTTGCGTTGATGGTCCGGCAAGGCATCGTCATGTCTGATTTTGAGGGAAGAAGACGAGTCGTGGCAGAGTCAGTCAACTAATTAAGGTTGTGGAACTCGGGAGATACACAAAGAAGAGAAGCAGAGACGTATTGAGATTGAGATTGCGCCGGCGTAAGGTGAGAGAGCTGTACGGTCTCTTAGGAATCCACTTGGACGATGATTTTAACGGTAATAATGTAGTGAAAAAAAAAACTATTATTACACATTTTAATCACGCGCCTTCTTTTTTCTTGTTTCTTTTCCGACAAATATCTCTTTCACATTGACAAACGCCAACTCCTGTTTCACAAACGCAATCGCTTACCAAAAAAAAATCTCTTCTTTTTGAAACGGTCCAAACCAGTTTTCGGTTTGATTTCTTCGGTTTTTGATTATGATAAGTCGGTTCGTTTTTTTAAAAAAATAGATTGAGGTGGTTTTACTTTTAACTCGGTTTATTTGTTTGGTTTGGTTCCTAGATCATTTTAACAGGCTCCTAACACAAACGTGGGTTATGGAAAAAATGAATTCCATTACGGTTTGTGGTTTAAATTTTTATTTTCTGATGAGGAAGAGATAAGTGAGGTTTATGAAAAGCCCAACAGGATTAAATAAAAGCAAGGCAAGACGAGACCACTTTTCAACTCAAATAGACCAGCCCATCAGCAATGCTAATCAAGCCTATTGTCCAAATCCGGATTGAGTTAAAGAGTATCGAACCACAATTCTCAAAAATGATCTTCTAATGTTGATATGATCCTTCTCTATGACTGTCCAACGGCTAATTTCTTTCTTGGAAACCATCAAGTTGATCGAAAGCTCCTTTCAATGGGCAGTATGTACCTTCATATTTAATGTTTGGATCCAAGCACAATGAAAATTTAATGGCTGTTTTTCTTAGATGATTTTGCGACATTTTACAAGTCATTAGCCAAGCCCCGGCGGTCCTGGGTTGTGGACTGCCTTATACAATTAATTTTTTCGTGGTCCCGTTGAACATAAAATTTATAAAAATAAAAAATGTCAACAAATAGAGTTTATAAGTTTGAATTTTATAAAAAACTTAACATTTTGCAAGTGTTTTTGACAAAATAATATCCTCAAAATTGACTCATTCATAAGATAGTATGATGTGTCTGACGTCTATGTTTTTTTTAGTTTTGGATCGGGTCGACCAATGTCATTGACTATCTTTTGATAAATTAGTTTTTT
>OVAF01001778.1:0-19395 GCA_900406245.1 Odontarrhena argentea | reverse complement strand
ATTCCTATGTCTCCATTGGCGCTCCTTCTTGGCTAGGACTATCTTGACCCCTTTTTTTTTCATTGTTTCTGTTTTTTTTCTTGCTTTTGTTTCTTTTCAACTCTGGTTTCCTCTTTGTACTTTGTTAACTTTTTAATAAAATCAGTGTTACAAAAAAAAGTAGACGAGAGAAGAGAGAGAGAGAGAGTTTGAATTTTGAAATTCCGGTTTGCCTCTCCGGTCACCGGCGCTCCTCGCCGGTGCCGTGAGGGGGCTTCTCCTTTTCTTTTGCTTAGGAATTAGTGGAATAAAACTCTCCGACGCAGTGTGGGTGTGGTGCTCTCGGGTCCGTTCGGCGATTTGAAGTGGTGGTGGAAAGCTCCGTGCGGTTGTGCTGTTTGAGGACGGTGGCGGCTGTCTGGTGAGGTGAACGACGATCCGAAACTCTTGGAGGCACCGGAGTTTGAGAACAGAACCGGACACGGCTCCGGTTGCGGTGGCGACATTGACGAAGGCGGCGGATCTGATTCCCGAGACTCCTCGGACTTGGAAGTCGACTGGCTGCCTGGTGATGTGTACGACGACCCGACTCTCTTGAAGTCACCGGAGATGAGATGCGACACCGGAGTAAGAGACAGATTCGCCGGATTTCGAAGCCGATTCCGGATCAGATTGGAGGTGGCGACGATCTCTTTGCGGTGTGATGGGTAGCACGGACCCGGTTAAAGCGGCGACATTGAGCTCCTTCCGAGATGTTCTCGGGACTCCTCGGACTCGGTTCTTGAGGAAGCGGTGTGAGCGAGTAGGAGCGGTGGAGCCGGCAGGTTGAGGCGATTGGAAACGGAGTGGAGGTGGAATACGGTGGTGCGGTCAGTCATGTGTGTGCTGTTCGGATTCACTGGAAGTGTAGAAGACGAAGATAGCTTCAACTCCTTCAAAAGCCCGATTACAGGAAATTCTCAGTCTCAGCCCCGGTTGAGCCGGATGAGTATCAGTCGGACCTTATGTCCGTTTCTAGGTTTAAGGATCGGATCAGCGAAAGCCGGAGATACAATTCCATCTGAAGACGCGCCTTTGGTGTCGACGCTATTAGGTCTAGGGCTGCACTCTAATCATTAGGACCAATAGTCTGGATTTTCTTAGAACTTCAGGATAGGTTTTGTATTCTTTCCTGTTAGTAGTTGATCTCGGTCTAAGAGTTTGATCTAGGGGTTTAAGAGAGGATTTTATCCCGAGTCGTGGGATTTAATCCTCTCGTTCGTGGTTAAAAAGTGCAATGTTTTTCAGGGGTAGCGTTGGATCCGCTAGTGTTCCAGGGTTGTACGGACCTGATACATTGCACTGCTTTGGGTTAAGTCCAGAGGCCAAAAAAATTTGTGTATGTACCGTGTTCGGTATTTGGTTAAATGAATGAGATGTTGAGACAAAAAAAAAAAAAAAAAAAAAAAAACAATAAGTATAATTTTGGGGAGACAATTTTAAAATTTTGGACAGCTTTGAAAAGTGTAGGATATCAATTTGAGTTTGTTTTCAAATACCATCATGCTTCTGACAACTTATAGAATATGAGCAAAAAAGTAGAAGCAGGAGCATATCACTAGACTATGTTGTTTGCGTTATATAACTTTGGATTTATTATTGAACCGACAGGATTGAAAAGATCAGAGTCATTGCTGAGTGGGTTTCCTCAGAAGTCCCAGAGATTAAGACCGTTGCGTCAACTCCTATAGGATCCTTCACATCCACTCTGGCTCCTGATATCTGTCGGTTTGCAACAACGAAACAAGTTTATTACAACCTAATTGAACCATAAGTATCAACTTTTGTTGTCTTTGTGTCGCATTTAGGAGAGGAGATATACCTGTCGTAGATTATCAAGACCGGTGCCATCTCTGCCATAGAGTGTAGAAAGTGCATCTTTCTCAACAGCTAACTCCAAGGTAACCTTTCTCAAAGCTACGCCTTGACTTCTGCTTCAAAACAAAACACTCTTTTTCATTCTACAAGATTGTTAACGATTAAATGTTGTTGTTCGTTGGCAAGAACAAACCGTGCTGCTAAAGAAGAAACGTCTCCATTGCTAGATAGTTGAAGCTCTTTCATTCCCTGTGTGAAATCATTCTCCAGCAAACTTGGCGGAGGTGCAAACCCTTTGACTTCATCCGTGTCTTTAAGGACCTCGGTATGCCTTAGATAATCAATTGAATTCATTAACTCTGCACCGCTTCTGACCATCTTCAAGTCTTGCTCACCATCTGACACCGACCGAGAATCGCCTCTACTTGCATTGGGCATTTTAGTTGAACCTCCATGGTTCTTAAAATGGAAGCAATTAACTCTCCAGAACTCGAGAAGAGGCAATGATTAAATAAACCTTTAACTTCAGGGCAAGAAACACACTTACTTGATCTGATGGCTGCTGATGATGGATATAGCTTTTTCCTTGATTTTCATATTGATTAGTAATTCTCGTTCTCATTTCTTCTGAGACCTCCTTTGGCAATAGGTTCGCCCGTAACTTAGAAGCAACATGAGAAAGAGCCTTTTGTACATTCCTATACTCTCCCTTGATCTAGAAACAATAAGAGAGGCAAAGGAGCAAATCTCGGTTAATTGCATCTTAGCCTAATATTCGCCCATCTATAATAGGGAAAATGTTATAGTGATTACAAGAAGCGCACATTTTACCTCTATCACCAGTTCATTTTCTGATATACAATCAAGAATCCGGTCAGGTACTGCAATGTGGACATCGGCACCAGCTGCTATGATTGCTTCTCCGTTTCCAATTAAGCCATTAGCAAACTGTGATGGCACCACCAGCTTCGCTTTCACTACAACACCATTGTGCAATCCCGGGAGCAGACCTTTCTCAACATCGCTCTCAACAGATCTTGCATATACAAGAGCCAGAGCCTTTTGTGCATGAGAGTATTGTGACTCGAGGTTCTAAAAAATAAAACAAAAACATGACAAAGTAATGTGACTACATCAACAAAGAAACTCGCATAAAAAACTAAAAAGGAAAAACCAACCTCTCGTGCAGAAATGGTAACAAGTCGTTCACCGGAAACTTTTAATGAACCTCCAACGGAAATAGAAGCACCTGTTTCATTCTGCAGAGCTCTGATAATAGTTCCTTGTTTACCAATAATGCCACCAGCTTCTACACTTGTGCAGATCATTTTGAACACAACCTTGCGTTGGTCTTTTGAATCCTGAAAACTATTTCTTTCTTTAAAAGGTCTATTGGATGCAGCAGTTTCTGAAGCATTAGGCAAGACAGAACGAAGGTTTGGGAAAAACTCGGAATGCGGATCGCCATCAGTAGCTTTGGTACAAAGTGGCGGTGGATACCCGTTGATGGGTGGACAGTGTTGAAGACTAGTTGATACCATTATTAGTGCCTTCTTCACAGCCAGGACATCACCAGTAATCTGTGGTACAGAATAAACCAAGAAGCATCAAGAATGGTTAGTAAACTAATTACATTTCGGATTTTTAATCAAATTCCATTGATCAGAGCAAAAATCACCTGAATCAATTGATCATTACTAGTGCCGCAACTAGGAGGAGGCAAAACCCTAATCATCGCACCGGAATTTCTCCGCATCCATTCGACATTCTTGCCACCCAAACCCAAAACAGCTCCAATCTGATTCCGATCAGCAAGAATCCCACAGTAAGCTGCTTCAGCATCGCCGTTGACGATTCCGCCGCTATCCTTGGCGGCCAAAACGGCCCATGATCTCTCCAAAACCCTAACCAAGGCCGTCTGAGCAGCGGAAACCTCACAAGTGACCCAATCTTCGTGTTCACCACCGGAGAAATCGCCGACTCTATCCGTCAAAAGAAGGCTCTTGTTGACAGCGGTAGAGCCGACGATGAATACGACCCAGTGATCGGAGCCGTTCACCGGAGACTCACAGTGGATTTTGGTTCCGGTTTCGCGTCGGAGATTGGAAACAACGAAGCCGTTTGATCCGATTATGCCACCGATAACTGATGCGTGGCAGACTACTCGTAAGGCCATCTCCCCGGGTAAAACGTGAATCACCGGACGACGGTTCTGATCTCCACGGCGGTTACTCATGGCGGACCAGTATAATAAATCACCACGATTTTCGCTAAGATTTGTATCAGTGAGTTTTTGGGAAATTGCCAAATCTTTAAATTCGCGACTCTGCTTCTTCTTTTTAAACGTTCACTCGGACGACGACTGCATTTACTCCAGTCATAGAAGCAATGACGGTTTTTTTTTTTTTCCAGAACTAGTTAAATAACCAAAGGTCGAAATACATTGTTGGAATACATAGCCGGCGGACTTTATATCCTGAAAACTAAACCCAAAAGAGGGGAGCAATAGACTAAAAACAAACCCTGAAACTGGGAGTAAACATAACTTAAACACTGATACAAAAACAACTTAAGAATCGACTTTGGAAAATACAGTAAACCTTGAAAGCTTCTTGGATCTTGGAGACCTTAAGATCCTCCTATAAAATTCTGAACTACCTCTCGAATGTGAATGATCCTGCGATTTATGAACTGACGAGAGTCCTAAGCGGAACCAGATCTTGCGGAGGAAGGTGTTGTCAAAAGACAAGCTGTTTCACACCTAAGCATAAACCTTATGAATCCATTAGACTTCGATCAAGCCTATTGCGTAGAGACAAGGAGCAATACGACCACACAAGTAACACCAAACTCAGAGGCTGAGCAAAATGAGAAATCGACCCTGAGTAGACTTTGAGAAGCCTCCAAAATCAAACAAGAACCTTGAATACCTGAGGGTAAAAACCAAACACAAACCTAAAGCTGAAGATGATCAGTGTGTTGATGAAAGCTCCCGTTAACAGGATCCCCGAAAGCAGAGGCACCCACGCGGAAAAGAGGAGAAAAGCTTGGAATCAAACATCTCCAAAAGACCTGAGAAACCAAACTCAACCAGCAATCCCCACACAACCGTAGAGTCGGAGGATGAAAGTAAAATGAAGCTCAGAGAGCTTAAATGATTTTATTTCTCCTTGATCATATCAGTACAAGAGTGGGGCTTATATAGAAGAAAGCTGAGCTAATAAGACAAAACAGATAGCTGGCTATCACTGGCACATAATGCCGTTAGAGGATAAAACCTTGAATATATTCTTCAGCTGGATTTGCTAAGCCTTACAACCCTGCTTTTTTACTGCTTTTGCCTTGTTCTTATCCTCTGTTTCTGCAAACTTGCTGTGCAAGTTTTCCCCCAAGAGACTAAGCAAAAGGGCCTTTGGATTTGGGCCTGAATCTTCTTTTGCTTGGTTATTACACCCCCTCAAACTTGGTGTGGGAGGCATGACTACACCAAGTTTGCCACGCAACTCAAAGAAAGGCTTATGAGGCAAAGATTTGGTGAAGATATCTGCAACCTGTTGTGTTCCTGAAATGTGTTTAACTTCAACTAGTCCCATTGCAACTCGTTCTCTGCTGAAAGGTAGATTGGAGAGAGATTATCACAGTAGAGCATAGGCGGTTCTGACTGAGTTATGCCAAGATCATAGAGAAGAGAATCCATCCAAGCAATCTCAAATGCAGCAAGAGAAAGTGTTCGGTATTCTGCCTCAGTTGAAGATTTGGAGACAGTACGATGTCTTTTTGCCAAAAAGGTACAAAAACCACCAGTAGACCTTCTTGTTTCTCTGCAACCTGCCCAGTCACTATTACTGAAAGCACTAACCTTGTTATTTGTGTGCTTTGTGATGTTGATTCCCATTTCAATAGTCCCTTTGATGTAACGCAGAATTCTCTTTAAAAGATTAAAGTCAGAGATTGAAGGCTCATGCATCTTCTGACAGACAAAATTCACTGCAAATTGTATGTCTGGTCTAGTAAGAGTGAGGTATTGCAGTTTACCTGCCAGACTTCTGAAGTAGGTAGGCTGATCAAAAGGCTTTTGTTGTGAAGGAGAATGATCAATCTGCAAAGGGAGAGGTGTCGGCATGGGTGAACAATCCAGCATGCCTGCAGCAGTGAGAAGATTAGTAGCATATTTGGTTTGACACAGGAATAGGCCATCCTGATGATGACAGGCCTGAACTCCAAGAAAATAGTGCACTGCTCCCATATCAGTCATTCTGAATTCTGCTTTGAGAGAGGCCAAAAACTCATCAAATTGTCTTGAATTGCTTCCAGTGAGAACCATATCATCCACATAGAGGAGCAGGTACATGAGATCTTTCCCATTGTTGTAAACAAAGAGAGATGGGTCAGCATAACATTGCTGAACTTATCAAACCAGGCTCTGGGAGCTTGTTTAAGACCATAAATGGCTTTCTTGAGCTTGCAGATGTAGTCAGGTTTTTGAGGGTCTTCAAAACCAGGAGGTTGTAACATATACACAGTTTCCTTTAAATCACCATGAAGAAAAGCATTTTTCATATCAAGTTGCTTGAGATTCCACTCTTTTGCAGTTGCCACATGCAGAACTGCTCTGACTGTGGATGTTCTAACCACAGGACTATATGTGTCAACATAATCCACACCTTCCTCTTGCTCATATCCTTTTGCAACTAAGCGAGCTTTAAGCTTGTTCAGAGTACCATCTGCATTCAATTTAGTCCGAAATACCCATTTGCATCCTAAAGGAACAATAGATTCATCCGGTGGTACCAACTCAAAGGTATCAGTGACAGACTCACAATGAAAGAATCATACTCTTCTCCCATTGCACCATTCCAACCTGGATCTTTAAGTGCAGCCTTCACAGTTTTTGGTTCAGGATAATTTGATTTGACTGTGAAGGGAGCATACCTTGGGTTTGGTTTGTGGATCCCTGACTTCCCTCTTGTTTGCATAGAAGAGACGATGTTGAAGCAGACTGTAGTGGTGGAATGTCTTCTTCAGTGAAGATTTGATCTTCATTTTGTGCAGGTTCTGAATTTGTATGTGAAGAAGAGCTTTCATCAACAGCTTGATCAGGAATATCATCAGCTTCTAAGGCAACTTCAGATGCAGCTTGATTAACCATAGGTATAGGTTCTGAAGGAGATTCCAATTCTGCAGGGTTCTGAATATCAGAAACCTTGGCATTCCGACTTGAAGAAGAAGGACCAGATTTTCAAGCTAACATCAGAGGAGTATTTGCAGATAACTGAAACTTGGAGTATGTATCTTCAAAAGGAAAATGAAGCTCATCAAACAAGACATGCCTGATGATGTAAACTTTTCCTGTTGGTGGATGAAAACACCTGTAGCCTTTGTATTTGTCATTGTATCCCAAAAAAACACAATGTAGAGACTTATGATCAAATTTATTGTTGCCATAAGATCTGAGATAAGGATAACAGGTGCATCCAAAGACTCTAAGAGATGTGTAACATGGTACCTTTCCATATAACTTTTCATAAGGACTCTTGTGTTCATCCAGAACTGATGAAGGTAGAAGATTTCCAAGAAATGTTAATGTAAAGAAAGCTTCCACCCAGAGTTTCAAAGGAGTTTTGCTTTGAAACATCATTGATAAACCCAATTCAGTGATATTCCTATGTTTTCTTTCTGCAATCCCATTCTGTTGTGGAGTATATGGACAAGAGATGAGCTGCTTGATTCCATTATTTGCAAGATAGGAGCCAAATTGAGATCCTGTGAACTCACCCCCTCCATCACACTGAAACATAGTTATCTTCTATTGTAGAAGATTTTCAACTAATTCTTTGAACATAACAAACACTGAGAAGAAATCAGACTTCTGCTTAAGTGGATAAAACCAAGTGAATCTTGAGAAATTATCTACAAAGATCACATAATATCGAAAACCCTGAGTAGAAACAACAGGAGCTGGCCCCCATAAATCACAGTGTATTCGCTCTAGAGATCTTGAAGAAACATAATCAGAAGAAGAAAATGGGAGTTTGCAAGTTTTTCCCAACTGACAAGCATCACACAAACGTGTGCTTGTTTTATTTATTGAAATAGCTTTAGTCTTGGATAATTGCAGGAGAACTTCTTGATTAGGATGCCCTAAACGCATATGCCACACAGCATCACTTGCAGCTTGCTGTCTTGATGAGTAAAAGGCCACAACTTGAGGATTCTCCAGCATGTAAAGATCTTCATATCTACTGCCTCTGCTCAGGAGCTGGTTGGTTTGCTTTTCCTTTATAGCAACAAAATCAGAATCGAATTCAAATTTGCAGGGATAATCAACAGTTAACTTAGAAACTGAAAGAAAATTCTTAGCAATTTTAGGACAAACCAAGACATCTTTCAATGGCAAGGTACCTTGTAAAGCAGGGAGATTTATACATCCAACATGAGTAATAGGCAGAAACTCACCATTTCCAACCATGACAGAGTCATCTCCTTGATAAACATGGCCTGATTCCAACTGAGAGGCTGAGTTTGTGATATGTGTTGTTGCTCCGGTATCTGGATACCATTCATTCCCAGTATGAGCAGGTGGTTCAGCTACCCTCATAGCAGCTAGAGCTTTTGTTAACTCCTCAGTGTTGAAACCTTGATCAAAGCGTCTGAAACACTTGTGAGCAGGATGATCAAATTTGTTGCAGATTTGGCATGTAGGCCTTGAATCATTCTGTCCATCCTGAGGAGAAGAACCATCAGGGGACCTTGACCCTATCTGCTGATGGAAACCCCTTCCCCTGGTTGAAAAATAGCCTCTTCCACGATTGTTGTTTGACCTGCCATAGACTCTTCCTCTTGGTGAGTAACCTCTACCTGTGTTGAATGTCGTATGTGGTGACACTCCAGCAGTAGCAGAGTAAGCCAAGAGCTTTTGTTCATAACCAGTCAAGCTAAAAACCACATCTTCATAGCTTAAACTAGAAGAGATATCCATTGGGCTGCTAAGATTTACAGCAATGGCTTCATATTCTTTTCCTAACCCATTTAGAGCACTATGGATCTTTTCTTGATCAGTAACAGGAGAGCCGATTGAATCTAGCTGATCACTAATCATCTTAATCTCATCTAAGTAATCCACCATAGTTTTTCCATTCTTAGAGATAGTCTGCAATCTTCTTTGCAGATCTAGCTTTCTAGAGACTGAGACACGATTAAAGTTCTTAGCTAGACACAACCATACCTCTTCTGAAGAGTTGAGACCATAGACAGCACGTAGAGCACCTTCTAATAGAGATCCAAACAGCCATGCTCTTACGAGCGGATCTATGCACATCCACTTGTCAAACTCTCAATTAACCTCTTCTCTGATTAAATCTCTTTCTTTGACGGTGAGTGTTGGAGATGGTTTGGAAATTCCTCCATTAACGTAACCCAGCAGCTTTTGACTTGAGAGAAAGGACTCAAACTGAGTTTTCCAGAGAAGATAGTTTGTAGAAGTAAGCTTTAGAGTAACAACTTGATTTATGCTTAGAACAGACGCAAAACCAGAAGTATGAGAGCCTTCCATGGCTCTGATACCATGAAAGTAAAATGAAGCTCAGAGAGCATAGAGAAGAAGAAGGCAATAGCCTAAAAATGATTTTATTTCTCCTTGATCATATCAGTACAAGAGTGGGGCTTATATAGAAGAAAGCTGAGCTAATAAGACAAAACAGATAGCTGGCTATCACTGGCACATAATGCCGTTAGAGGATAAAACTTTGAATCTATTCTTCAGCTGGATTTGCTGAGCCGTACAACCCTGCTTTTTTACTGCTTTTGCCTTGTTCTTATCCTCTGTTTCTGCAACCTTGCTGTGCAAGTTTTCCCCTAAGAGACTAAGCAAAAGGGCCTTTGGATTTGGGCCTGAATCTTCTTTTGCTTGGTTATTAGAGGACAAGGAGAATAGATCGAGGAATTGAGATCGGGATATGAAGAGAAAGCCTCGTCGATCTGAGAGATCCGGAGCACCCATACCTCAACCGAACAAAACCAAAAGAGATCTATAGCTACTTCACCGGAATAGCTCCAAAAACCCGTCCGCGACCACCTTCACTTCCTAACACCACAAAAGACTACAAAGAAAGAGCTAAAGGAAAGCAAAGCAGGTTGGGGACCGGCATCGACGCTGAGAAAGCCGCCGCACGTCGATCTCCGGCACTAAAAACACAACGGAAGAGTTAAACAGGGGGGAGAGCTGTTGACGGCGGCTAGGTCTTTTTTCTGTTTCGAAACTCTATCTATGCTATGACGGTTTTGTTACTACTCGTAATTTCTTTTTTTTTTTAAACAATTGGGAAACATACAACTTTTCCAGTATTTTTGACAATTGAGAAATTTAAAAGGTACTTGTAAAATGGGTAATTTTAAAAGGTTTTAATCTTAATTAATTATTACAACCAAACCAAATTACAAATTCTATGTCTTAATTAAAATGATTTATAAGGTTTTATTCCACATATTAATAATTTATTAATTTTTTATATTTTAAAAAAACTATCACTTATTATTCATTTAAATATATTTTAACTTTTCCTTTCTGACCATAACCGTTTTCTTTCTCAGACAACTTTTCCTATACGGATAAAATTACCATTTTTGCGTTTTTTCAGCCGGCTTCGACTCCGACGTCGGCTGTACTCTTCTTTAATGATTTTTCTTTTCAATTGTTGATGTTTACTTTTTCCTCATTAGGAGAATTTATTTGTAAGCTTTGAGAACCAACATCTCGGAGATTGTTTCAAGCCATAAATAGACTTCTTTAGCTTACACACTTTGTTCCGAGCTAAGCTATGTAAACCAGGAGGTAGTTGCATATAGACTTCTTCTTCTAGATCACCATGTAGAAACGCATTATGAATGTCCATTTGATGTACTTCCCATTGCTTCACCGCTGCCACTTTCAGAAAAGCGTGTACCGTTGTCATTTTAACCACTGGAGCAAATGTCTCCTCATAGTCTAAACCTTATTTTTGACGATTTCCAAGAGCAACCAACCTTGCCTTATATCTTTCAATTGTCCCATCGGATTTAAACTTAATAGTAAAAATCCATTGACATCCTATTGCTCTCTTACCCGGAGGCAGCTCCGTAATGTCCCACATATCATCCAAATCTAGTACATCAATCTCAACTGTTGTTGCTTTCCTCCATCGCTCATCTTTCATTGCTTCCGCAAAACTTCGAGGTTCTGTACATGTCGTAATCGCTGCAAGGAATGCTTGATGAGCATCCGAGAACCTGTCACATGTTACATAATGTGCAATCAGATATTGAGTTGATGAAGAAGAAGACATACCCGAAGATGACAAAGAAGGTGATGGGTGAGATGTGGTGGGTCTTCGATATAAATGTTGTAATCTTTTAACCTTGTGGACTGTCGTTTATCTCTATGTTCACGACCTAGCTAAACCTCGACATGTTCCTCTTGTTGATCTTGTTGTTGTTCTGGTGGAATATCTGCTGGAACAGGCTCCCCTTGTCTCAACATAACATCATCATCACGTAACTCATCACTAATTTCTTGTGGAATATCAATTGGAACAGGCTCCTCTTGTCTCAACACACCATCATTTTCAAAGAATGGGGTCTCTACATCTAGAGCAGGTTGTGAGTTTGAGGACTCATGCGATATTAATGGAAATATATTCTCATGAAACACAATGTCCCTTGACAGAAAGAAGTCCCTAGAGTCTATATCATACAGTTGACATCCCTTTTTGCCATAACGATATCCTGTAAATACACACTTCCGACTTCTCGCAACAAATTTATCCTTGTTCCTATTACTTTTACGTGCATAGCACAAACATCTCAACACACGGAAACTATCAAGAGAAGGTGCAGCACCAAACAACACTTCATATGGTGACTTGCCATCTAAAACTGGAGTCGGAATCCAATTAATTAGATGACTCGCGGCAAGGACACACTCTCCCCAAAACTTTATCGATAAGTTTGCCTGGACATGAGAACCCTAGAAACATTTAAGATGTGGAGATGTTTCCTTTCAACTCTTCCATTTTGTTGAGGAGTTCCGACACACGAGGTTTGGTGTATTATCCCTTCATTTGCAAAGTAAGACTTCAAACATATAACTCTGTTCCATTATCACTTTTGACAACATTTACTTTAATTTCCTGATAAATTGTTTCTCCACCAAAGCAAAGAAATTTCTCAAGATACTGGAAATTCACTTTTCTCAGCCATCAAGTAAATCCAAACTGCACGTGAACAATCATCTATTATCGTCAAAAAATAACTTGCTCTTGAAGTAGAAGGCGTTCGATACGGACCCCAAACATCACAATGAATTAAATCAAAAACACCATCAAATTTATCATCACTTTCACTAAAAGAATCTCGGGTTAGTATCGCACGCAACTTCATTCTCAGCCGGTTTATTCAAATTCATAGAGCTAGATAAATAAGATAAAGCTCGTTTCGAAGAATGTCCTAATCTACGATGCCACAAATCTCGAGAACACGTACTAGTTGAGGCTTTATTCGCTTATCCATTCATAATTCCTCGGAAAATGTAGACCCCACTGCACCCTTCACTCGCGCCAATCAAAGTCATTTTGGTATGGTCCTGCAAAACGCACAAGTCAGCGGTGAAAGTTTGTGTAATTTTGCTTTAAGCAATTTTGCAACAGATATTAACGAGCACTTTAGATCCGGTGCATATAACATCCTTCGTAGCCACATATTTCGTCCTAAGCATAAATCATCCATTTTAATGGCTAATGTAAGATCACCATCCGGCAACCCAAACGAACAAGGAACTATATCAACAACATTACTTAAATAATCCAGGTTCCAAGTCATATGGTGAAAAGCTCCCGTATCAATTATGAATTTTATTGGTTCGACCTTACCATTGAGTTTCTCGGTTTGATTCGGACGTGACGTGTTGAGGAAACCTATAAGGACAGTCCACTGATCATCACTCAGTTGTGGAAGAGAGCTCCGCTCATATTCAGCTTCTTTCCATGACACATGACCTGCCACCGCTCCGTTTGGAGCTAAAACTTGTGCCGCATTGGCTATCGAATTAGCTCTTTGTGTAACCTCCTCTTCCTCTTCCGTTACTCCCAACCATACCACCACCTCGTCCTCTGCCTCTAAAACTTCTTCTATCTCCATTGCCTCTAACTCCTCTTTCTCCCCAATATTTCTGGAAGTCCAATCAATTGATAACAATCAGACACATCATGTCCAGTCTTTCCACAATGAGTACAACTCATATTCCTTTCAACTTCACGATTAAATCCTCCTTGACTCCTCTCTGTATCACGATTATTTCTAAACTGTGCTTCATACTCACCTGAATTAACCGCAAATCCAACAGCTTCGGGTTGCGTTTCTTCATTCCGAGCAATCATTAGTTGTCTCTTCACTCTTACAATCCTTTGGTAGATCTGGGACAACTTTGGTAGAGGTTCAATACTGATTATCGTTGATCGCACAGTACTGAATTGAGAATCAAGTCCCATTAAGAATCCATGAGCACGATCTTCATCTTGATCTTGCTGCAACTTTGCTGGAGGTTCCCTACACGAACATGATTGAATTGGCTAGTTACCGCTAGTTCATCCCACATCTTCTTCAACCTTCCAAAGTACGCAGCCACATGATTTCAGCCTTTAGTTTGTGCACTCTCACTCCATTACCAACCAAAAATTACAATTTTAAGTCTTACCACAATATACTTGCATCATCAACCATTGATATTGCAGTTTTCACTGTTGGTTCGATCCATGCTACCAACATGGAATTCACAACCTCCCATTGCTCTGTTTCCTTCGTTGTTGTTGGTTTCTTTATAAATCCATCAAGGAAATCAAGCTTCCGCTTGGTGCGCAAGGCGTTCTGCACATGCTTCGACCACTCTTCATAATTCTCCCCCTTAAGTTGAACCGTAGTGATCAAATTACCTGGTCCATCAGATGTGCTAAGGTAGTATGGTGATAAGCTCGCTTCCGCGCCGGCTTAAACCATGCTCTTCTCTGCGTCATCTCTCATCTCTTTGTTGGATTAGGGTAAGTCGCTAAGAGGCTCTGATACCATGTAAATCTATGAGACGAGAATGTTCCGCCCTTTATTCATCTTATGCGAAACATATATATATACAACCTTAAACTACCGACTCTCTATATATTATCAACATGGAAACATAATATACAATGCAATATATAGAAACTATAGATATGTTCTCGAATAACATCTTAATTCTTTTACATATGTAAGTTAAGTTGAATGACTCCTCTTAAAAGATTACTCGTATGTCACCCCATACCTGAGGTTTTTGGATACGGTTTCTTTTTGCAAAGAAATAATATTCAAGTGACTAAATACATAACTAAGAATATAAGTTCCAAAAGAGGTCTAAGTACTTAATTAACTTTGTTAAACTAAATCTCCTTGTCAAAATGGCATCCAAATGATCATCAAAAGAAAATGTAAAATTTACCTAAACAAAGAGTAAAAATTCTTTAGGCCAAAGACGAGTACATAAATACAGTTGTATACAGGAAATGTAACTAGTGCCAAAGTCACGAAAGGTGGTACATTGTATGAAATACACATCGAATCCATATCATGATCTTTCTTATGGAGGAAATAATCGGTTTCGTTAATCAACATGAACAAAAATAAAACGATAATCTTGCAATTTATGTGAATATATCAAAGAGAAGATTGATTATCACTCGAGTGTCTATGCCTCTATTTATCAGCTTCGTAAGCTCCATATTACCCCCTTCAAACCGTACACATTGCTAGCCTATACAAGTTGTTGCATACCGAACCGGTTTAGATAACCAAGAGTTATGAGAAATTTAATTCTCATAAGACGTAACTTATATATATATATATATATATATATATATATATATATATATATATAGACAATCGTGTCTTTTTGGCTATCTGTCTATGAAAGAGACATTTGCAGAGAGATGCAAAATAAGGTGATTGTTCCACAGTTAACCAACACAAGAGAAATCTAGAGAGAGGGTAAAAACGTACTAGAGAGAGAAAGCTTCGAGGAATCAACCGGAAGGGCACTTGAGCGGTGGTTAGTGGTTGATTCCGTTTGTGATCTCAACCCAGACATTTGCGTCCATTTTCCGACCGGATACAAGTCATATTCATCACCAAACCGGGCTAAGGTATATGTTCGTTTACGCTTCCGCATAAACTTAGTTTACATTGGTATCAGAGCATTAGGATTCGATTCTGGATTGTTTATGTTCTTAGTAATCATGATTGAAAAGATATATATGTTCGTCTCGTTCATTCATGATAAATTAATGGAACCAATAATGCTAAGAATATGTGAAAATGGTAGATATGTGAATCCTTGATGAAACGATTTGAATCCTAATGCACGATAAATAGTTTCATCAAGGATTCACAGATCTACCATTTTCACATATTCTTAGCATTATTGGTTCCATTATTGAATCCATGATAAATCCGATCTTTGCATATGTATTTATTCTTCAATGGTTCTGGAAAATATTAGTTTGAGAAACGGACTATATTGTTCGAATTTGGATAAATAGTATGTGAACCGTAAATTTCGTTTCGCCTATATCTCTCTTCTCGATGATCGGAATTGCACGATTTTTGTGTTTGTGCATAGATGCTGAAATTATCTTTCCAATGAAGTGTCATTTGAGTCTGTATCCAAAGAGATATGAGGGTCGAAAGTTTCGGCTAAATTTCTGAAAAATAATGTGTTAGACTATGTACATTGGTTTGTTTTCACAACATCCTACTTTTATTCCACATCATCTTTTATTCTTCCTCATCGTTTTTTTTTTTCTCTCACCTAATAATATAAAATTTATTTAAAATTCAACATTCTACCTTTTTTTCTCTTAGATTTTGTGATTACATATTATTAATAACAATTATTGAGTGAAATTAAATTAATATAATTTATAATTACATAAATTCAGAAAAAATTATAAATAAGAACCATGAGAAATATAAATAATGATTATTAAATATAATATATATCCAAGAAAAAAAAACTTAAAATACAATACATAAAACTAAAAACTTAAGGTGATAAAAAAATATTGTTGGGATCCATTTCACTAAAATGAGGTTTGGAGCTAACAAAAAAAATATTTATATGATGCTAAATCAAAAAGCGTAGTAAAAAATGAAATTTTTGTTTTTATGTCCGAATCAAATGAAACAAGTTCTTATTTATAGAATATGAAAAATGATGTATTGTGATATAAAAATATAAACTTTATAAATAATATACTATGAAATAATTAAGCTTAGATAATATTGATGAAAAATATAAAAATTTTATTGACCAATGAGAAGATAGACCAATAAAATAGTGACATATGCAAAATAACCCCACTCCCTAGAGATTCATGGGTGTTGATATTTTTCAATACTAATTTTGCCACATAGTATACAATACATTATACAACACCCCAATGTAGTATTTCAACAGTTGAATAAAAGTTTCAACGGGTCCATTGTATTTAGTCTTAGGCTATCTCCAATGAATCTATTGAAAAAAAATTCAACTGATTAAACCTCACAATGGACATGTTGAAATCAAGAAGGGGATGAGGTGGATTCACATCAGTTGAATTCTTTCAACCTGTTGAATAAGAAAAATAAGGGGACCACACGGACACATGTCATAGTTTGAGAAGAAAAAATTCTGTGCATGGGCCCTATATTCTTTTTTCTAATCCAAAAATTTTGATATTTTGTAGATAAATAAATGTGTTGGATTGCGATTGGTTATGGAGATTTTGGATATTTTCATCTCATCCAAATTATTGAACTCAATAATTCTAATAGTAAATTTTTTTAAAAATAATTTTACGAAAATTCTTATTTTTCAAGCTCTATAAATAGAGACCACTCTCACTTCATTTGGACATAATAAAAAACGAATTTTTTGTATGCTGTGTGATTATTTAATTTATATTTAAATTAAGTTTTTTTTTCTTTTTTTGGTATTTTGTGTGATTATTTAATGTATTTGATTTTAAGTTTTTGTACCTTTTTATTTTAATAATTATATTTATTTTTTTTGTTTTAAATATTGGTGAGAAATATTTATATAAAATATATATATATATATATACATATATATGTATGTATATTTTAAATTTTGTTTTACTTTTCAGTATTTTAATTTTTGATAACTATTATTAATATGTATAAAAAATAAGAATATGAGATATATGTAGTAGGGTAGGGTTGAATAAATATGTGGAGGGGAGAGAAGATGATGTGGAGTGTTAAAAATGAAAAGGGTGTTGAATGTTGAAACTATTGGAGATAGTCTTAGGAAGAAGATGAACAGTAAATGTCATGTGTCTATTTCTGGTTTGTCTGAAAATGCATATTTTTTTTTTTAGGCCATTAAATTTGTTTTATATGTCCAAATTTGATGATCAAAATTTTGCTAGATTCGTCTCGTTAAGGAGATTATAAATTAGCAATTTGTTTTGGTCAAATTTGTTGTTTGAGTTTTTTTTTTTTTAATTTAACCGGTCTTTGTATTATCATGTTTCATTTGTTGATACATGTTGGAAATAAATTGATCTAGTGGGAGTAGGCATGTTAATAAGGGCTTAGATGCAAAGGGTTAGCCCTGGCCCGTTCATAAAAAAGTCAGCCCTGACCCTGCTTTTTTAGTCCAGGGTTAATTATGGGTTGAGATTTTCGGGTTGAGAATTTCACGGGCTTAAATATTAGCCCTGCATTTTTTTTTCCGTGTTTTAGTACAAGATATTGATTTCATCCAAATATCTTTTTTACTTATTTTTCAACAAAATTACAAATTACAAGATTTAAGACTAAGCTCAACCGATTAAAGGTTTTCAATTTATATGGTTCAGTTGACAATTTGTTTATAGAGTTATGTTCTGATTTCTTCTTCAAGTTTTTTTTGTCAATTTCAATCATATTTTCTCTTCTTCTTGTAAATCCGTCATGAAATATACATAAATTTTAATCTTTTAGAAATAAAAAAAATAATTCAGAAATTTTGATCAATTGAGGAAGAAGACGATCGCCATGTTTGCAGAGCTTTTGAGAATGAGGATTATTATTGAGAATCTTGAATAGGGCCCACAAGTAGATAATTACTATATTGGAAATCCTACTAATTTTTTGTTTAAATATCACGGGGAAAGACGATGAAACAAATTTAGTGAAAAATGTTATTATTAATGGGAAGGGCCCACAATCCACAGATTGATGATAATCATCATTTCTTTTTTTTAATCCAACGGTGAGAAAGGTGAAACAATTATACAAAATAAATATTCTTATAGGGGCAGGGCCCGCGGGTTTAACAGGGTCAGCCCGTGTTTTATATTGTTTCCTGGGCTGATGATGGGTTAGTGTTGGTGGAGGGTCGGGTTTCCACGGATTAGGGCCGGGCCGGGTTTTAAAACCCAATTTAACATCCCTAAGTGGGAGTTCTGATTTGTTTAGGACTTAAAGTTTTGCGTGAAACAATTTAATTCCATATAATTAGATTGTAGTATGAGTATGATACGATAGCATACCAAACCGGTTTAGATAACCAAGAGTTATGAGAAGTTTAATTCTCATAATACGTAACTCTGCATATATATAGACAATCGTGTCTTTTGGCTATCTGTCTATAAAAGAAACATTCTGTAAAAGAGACATTTGCAGAGAGATGCAAAATAAGGTGACTGTTCCACAATTAACCAACATAAGAGAAATCTAGAGAGAGAGTAAAAACGTCCTAGAGAGAGAAAGCTTCGAGGAATCAACCGGAAGGGCACTTGAACAGTAGTTAGTGGTTGATTTCCGTTTGTGATCTCAACCCAGACCTTTAAGTCCATTCTCCGACCGAATACAAGTCATATTCATCACCAAACCAGGCTAATGTATGTGTTTGGTTTATGCTTCCGCATAAACTTAGATTACACATACGTAGAAGTCAATTTAAGAAAAAAGTTTATCACATAATAGCAAAAAATTCTATGAAATTATACGAAGTGGAGCTTATCTTTATAAAATTTCAAGGGCTCGTAATCTAGCATGATAAAACCATAGAGTCAAATTTGGAGTGAAAGACGCCTACATCCTAAAATTCGATTCGATATATCTTCTTAAGTTTGTTCAAATTTTGGGGAACAATGGCTCAGAACATCTCCATCGACCAAAAAAGGTCACAAATACTCCCCTAGTTTGACCAATGAATTAAATAAATGAAAGAAAATAAGAAAAATAGGTTAATTACATAGAAACCAAAAAAGTTGTAGTTATTTACGTAATCCAACCTACCCAACATTAATTCCCCATAGAATTACTCAGACCAACCCATTAGTAAACCAAAAATTTAATTCCGCATTAAGAATTTTGGTATCAGAGCCTAGTAACGAATCTAGGAAAAGTTAAATAAATCTATTAAGAAAATATAATAACATCGACGAAATATCCAAAGGTTTTTAACAAATGACAGAAACCCCTATTTCGCTTAGTTCACAACTCAGTTCACTT
>OVAF01001777.1:0-19419 GCA_900406245.1 Odontarrhena argentea | reverse complement strand
TTTTGACCGGGTTCGGGTTCGGATTTCGGGTTCGGATTATATGCCCACCCCTAATTTAAACCATCACAAAGAGCAGGCCGGATACATACTAAAGAGCTAACAGGTATGTCTTAATTATAACGAGAGACATGACAAAATATACGAACACCTAGGAACAAGCTTCGCAAAAGTTACTGACTCCCTAAGAAGGGTGGACGAGGAACTGAGTCGATCCACTGTGAAAGCACATACTGGGATAACATGATTACTGAAGTTGCAAGGCGATCTTCTTTCACATACCTCTTAGAATCCAATGTGTTTATGCTATAAAAACCTCCACTGCTACTCCAATTCTCTGATTCATGATAAACAATAAACTCTTGTGTCTCCAAGTTACCCAAAACCAAAGACTTGTGTTGTCGACTCCATAAATAAACAATATCAGAATCATACGGATTCATTGCCATGGGAGTACAATCGACATCAAATCCCACAGACGTCAGTTCAATTTCTTCCCGAAACAATTGCCACCATTCGTTACTCTTACAGTTATCGTTCAGCCTCCAAACCTTCAGTTTCCGGGATATCACTTCGATGTAGAAAACATCTCCTCGGGAAGTAGTCAAGCATCTCCGCATGTCTCTGATATACGGAAGAGGCAGAGGTATAACCCGACACTGATCATCCTCTTCGGAACCATAGAAGTCATAAGCTACAAGAACACCAGGATCAGTAGGATCCAAACCTCTTCCCCACATATAAAGCTTCCCATTGACATTAACAGGAGGATAATACCCACCGTAGCAGAACGAAACTGCAGAGAAAAGTCTCTTAAAAGTCCATAGCCCAGTCTCAGAAGAATACACACACACTCTCCACTCACAAGTTCCCTTAACCCTAATCACTTCACAAGTCTTAACCATTTTGAAACTTGAAACAACGCCATTCTCGTCCACACGCGTTACCAAACCAGTAGCTGTAGATGCCTCTGGAGGCGGAGGGAATTCAACCCATTGCTGCAAAACTGGATTCCCCACAAAGTATTTGTAAACACAAGCAACAATATCGTATACATTGACCCAAGTCAATCCGTTGGAAGAAGCTACATAGAAATGGAGCTTTGGATTCGGTTGAAGGGGTACGATGTAATCAACTAGAGGTTTAGGAAGAGCCCATGTCTCGCAACCATGAAAGCTTATAACTTTAGTGAGGGGATGAGAATACTCGCTTACGAACATGAGAGACCAGGAAGAAGACGACCTTTTGCGCAGAGAGACGAAGGCACTGCGGAAATAGGAAGATTCGATTACCGATTTCCAGCTTTTGCACACTGTTTTGAATTTGGCGATGTCTCTCAGAGGGAATCTGGCGAGTATCTCCACGAATACCGCTTCAGGGATTCTTCTTCCTCCTCCAATCTCCATTGAGATTTTGCACAACAGATTAGGGTTTCTCCTTCGGCCACTCTTCTCTGTCACTCTCATACACTTAATTCATTTCCACGAGTCCTCGTGTTGGGGAGTTAATCGGGCTTTAAAGCTCGTGATGGGCCAACGTTGATTGGGCTTTACATAAGTATATCTGAAGAAATGGGTTACATTGTAAATAGATAGGAAAATTGTGAAATTGAGGGGTTATGTCACAATAAACATACCGGTTCGGTTCAGGTATAAATCGGGCGGGGTTTTTCGACACGCCTTCCAAATAATTCCGGCGACTAAATCAATCAAACTAAATTCATCTTCTCCACCAAGCTTTGAAGAGAAGGAGACAGGAGAAGAAGATGGATAATGGCGAATCATCATCCAACAGTTCCTCGCGCCCATGGGAATCTTACAACACCGTCTTCACCAACGCCAAAGCAGGTTTGTTTCCAGATATTGGGTTTTTTCAGTGTCCCGATTTGTTTATTCTCGAGTCGAGTTACTCCGAAATTTCATAAAATTTGATTGCTCCGTAGACTGTGTGTTATTTTTGAATGTGTGTTAGATGAAGAATTCAATTTTGAGAAATTTCTGGAATGTCAAATTCTTTAATTTGTATTGTTTTTACTTACTGGATGATGTTCAAATGAAGTATTGATGTGTCTGTGTGTATTCGTTAGGAATGGAGGGAGTTGATAAGGAGAAAGTGCAGAGGATTGTGTATGAGATGAGTAAAGGATCAAAGTATTTTCAAAACGAGGAACGTAAAGAAGCTCTTATGAAACAGAAGATTGAGCATATGCGTGATAGATGTTCCAAGCTCTCTCCCACTGATTTATCGAATTATCAGAAGGTATGTAAACACTATTTGTGAGTCTAAGTTTCTATGTATAATACTTTCTTCTTTAATTTCAGGTAGGGAATACTGGTTTTGGAATCTTTCGTTTTCAATTTGCGTAGCCGTAAACTGAATATAAGCTTTGCTATCTAAAGGTGGTTGATAGAAGGATCTTAGAGTTAGAAGCTACACGGGACCTTTCCAGAATTTGGCTGCATGTTGATATGGATGCTTTTTATGCTGCCGTTGAAACTCTAAGTGATCCTTCGCTTGAGGGCAAGCCGATGGCTGTTGGAGGCATGTCTATGATCTCCACAGCTAATTATGAGGTATGCTGCTGTTTTCAACCGGTGAATGAACAGTGAACTTATGGCTACAACTTGTACTTTTTGTTAAAATTTCTACTATCTCTCTTAGGCAAGGAAGTTTGGGGTCCGCGCAGCAATGCCTGGCTTCATTGCTCGTAAATTGTGCCCAGATTTGATATTTGTTCCTGTAAATTTCACCAAGTATACTCACTACAGTGAGTTAACAAGAAAGGGTGAGCTGTTCCTCCCTCGATATGGGTTATATGTTTGCTGTTATTGTTTCTCTGTTCTCACTCATGTGGGTTTCATTCAGTTTTTAGGAAGTATGATCCTCACTTCATTGCTGGGAGCTTGGATGAAGCCTACCTTGACATAACTGAGGTTTGTCGAGAAAGAGGTCTTTCAGGTGGAGAAGTAAGTACGAGCTCATGAGATGCATTCTTTTGTGATGTTTGTATCTTCTTCTTTGAAAGAATTTTCGGGCAACATTGCAACTTTACCCTTTTCATGTCTTCACTTTGTGCAGATTGCAGAGGAGCTTAGATCTTCTGTTTATTCTGAGACTGGACTGACATGTAGTGCTGGAGTAGCCGCAAACCGCTTGCTAGCCAAGGTTCTCTTTAATGGGCATAAGCGTCTTTATCAGTGTGGTATATATTACTGTATCACAAATAAAAAGTGTTTTCTACCATATTGTAGGTATGCTCAGACATAAACAAGCCTAACGGACAGTTTGTTCTACAAAGTGACCGATCAACTGTCATGACATTCATATCTTCCCTTCCTATAAGAAAGGTATACGATCCCGAACTCGGCTGTCATTTCTCTTGAAACCTTTTTTTTCTTCTGAAATTTCTATTTAGAGGAGCTACTATCACTCCAATTATTCCCCAGCTCATTTAATTTGCTGCATAGAAGGGCAGATGATGTTGTTTTTGTGTAGCCTATATTAGATATTGATGTAGCGGAAGCTTAGATAGAACACAGCTCAACCAAGGGATTCAAGGGAATCCTCGCTTGGGACCTGCTTGGATCGATTAAGAGGAATTTAATCAACTCTTAAGACCAACTTCTTGCTTGATGAATTTAATCAAATCAAAGACAAGGGATAGAGAATATAATTCTCCCTCAAAAGCAAAAGCTCTCTGTTTTATAAATCAATCACTTCCTCATACAATAGGCCTAAGAAGGCTATATATAATAAAATCATAAAAACCCTAAAACCGTAGGAAACCCTAATTATAATGAAAATAGGAAAATAGCCAAAAACACATAAAATAGAAATATTCCTAATATATTTCTGCATCATTCTCTCCGGGTTGAAGAAGATTCGTCCCGAATCTTAACCGTGATCTTCGTGTTCAAAACGTCTTGCATGATCTTCATTCTTCCAATATACCCACCGGCAATATTCTTGAATAAGAGGAATGTGTTTTTCCTCTCCTCTCATGCAAACGAGACTATTTAATTGGTGGGCTCTAATACAACAATCTATGGCTATGTCCATTGACAGTGGACCTTCGATGAAGTTGTTAAATACATCAAACATGAAGTGGCATAATTCTTCATCTTTAGTCAACAAATCATTGTTTATGGAGTAGCCACATAACTTTGAATCTTCAATGGCACGTGTAACCCCACAAATTAATTCACCATCAGATTTCATTATTTCACTTTTAATGAAATCCGTTAACGAAGCTTTGGTCGACGTGGGAGCATCCTTACAAAATATGAAGTCGACCGGATCTACGACTATCATATCGTCACTGTATCGATCATATATTGGAGGACCATAAATCTCCTTGTATTGACCATACAAGTCTTGTGTTGAAGAGAAAGGATTATCATCCGTGAGATAAAAACGTCCGAACAACATGGTAAACAACAACCAAACCAGATTTAGCTCTGATACCAACTGATGTAGCGGAAGCTTAGATAGAACACAGCTCAACCAAGGGATTCAAGGGAATCCTCGCTTGGGACCTGCTTGGATCGATTAAGAGGAATTTAATCAACTCTTAAGACCAACTTCTTGCTTGATGAATTTAATCAAATCAAAGACAAGGGATAGAGAATATAATTCTCCCTCAAAAGCAAAAGCTCTCTGTTTTATAAATCAATCACTTCCTCATACAATAGGCCTAAGAAGGCTATATATAATAAAATCATAAAAACCCTAAAACCGTAGGAAACCCTAATTATAATGAAAATAGGAAAATAGCCAAAAACACATAAAATAGAAATATTCCTAATATATTTCTGCATCAGATATCCAATAGAAACTTAGGGTATTGGCAGAAGTAGAGACTAGAGAGGCAATGCAGAATTTAGTTTCTGTTTGGCACACTTAAACCTCACATTGTTTGTGATGACTGGAGGTTAGTTCTTTATGAGTTGTCAACACGATGGGCGTAGGTTTGTTAAAAATTAAGCGATTAAGGTTTGAGCAGATCTGTGCTAGGAATGATATTGTGTTTCTATATCGACTCTCTAATGCAAGTTGGATATTGGTTAACAGATTGGGGGAATTGGTAAGGTTACTGAACATATTCTGAAGGATGCTTTGGGAATTAAAACATGTGAGGATATGGTGCAGAAGGGATCTCTTCTCCACGCTCTCTTTTCTCAGTCTTCAGCAGGTACAGCATCTCATTGCTGCCTTTGAACTGTTTCTTTCCGTTCGAAGGAGATGTTTGTTTGTAGATATTACTTGCTAAGTCATGTCTGACATCAAAGATTCAATTTTTTGCAGACTTTTTTCTGTCTGTTGGACTAGGGCTTGGGGGAACAGACACCCCTCAGGTTAGGTCTCGTAAAAGTATTAGCAATGAGAGGACATTTTCAGCGACAGGGGATGAAAGATTGCTGTATTCGAAGTTAGGTGAGTAGTTTAAGCATGTTCTTTGTTTCTCGCATAAGACATATAACTCAAAATCAAAGGCACGTTGGATCTAGATAAAACTAAACTCAATCAAGGATTGTTTTATAACAAGACTGTTGAAGATCATAGTTTTTTCCTGGGTAGGGAGCAATCATATGAACAAAAATATTCTTGCAGGGTGCATTTCAAAATTTTAGAGTATCTATGTTCGACTGAAAAGATTTGCTTTGTCACCATTTCCATTGAATGGCTCTCTCTACTCTTCTTGGCAGCTGAAATTGCAGAAATGCTATCTGATGACATGAAAAAGGAGGATCTAACAGCAAGAACGTTAACACTTAAACTGAAAACTGCCTCTTTCGAGGTGCTCTCTCAGCGTTGTATTCTCTTTATTTTGAAATCCATCTTTTGTGCTGAAAGTGTGACAAACCGCTATCTCCAGATTAGGAGCAGAGCTGTTACCCTGCAGAGGTACACAAGTTCAAGTGAGGATATACTAAAACATGCTACAAAGCTGTTGAAGGCAGAACTTCCCGTGTCCGTAAGGCTGATAGGTGCAGCCAGCTCTTTGATGTTCTAAGTTCTTCTTTCTATTGAAACATAAAGATATAATATACTGTTATTAAAAGTCCATTTGTGCAGGATTGCGCATGTCTCACTTCAATGGAGAAATCCACAATCCTGATCCTTCACAGGGAACTATTACTAAGTTCATTGTTCAAAAGGATCCCTCAAGGCAAGATCAGGATGATAATGACTCATTTGACTTGGATGTGAGTAAAAATTGCTTAAGCAATGATGAGGGCTTGAGTTTATCCTTTGGGTCCCATGAGACGAGTTATGCTCAACTGAAGGATGTTGTCGAATATGAAGAGAAATCCAAAATAGATGCTGACAAAGTTATTCCAGATCAAGAATTTATCAAAAACGAAGAAAGGCCACAAATATTGAAAGGAGATGCTCTGCTCATAAAACACAAGGAATGTATGTCAGATACTAGTCACGCAATGAATGATAACTCTACTGCATTAAACAAGGAAGGAGTTTCATTTCCGCAGCTGGAGCCGTTATGTTGGATTGATGGCTATAAATGCAACTTATGTGGAATCGAGTTACCTCCATCTTTTGTTGAGGAACGACAAGAACATTCTGATTTCCATCTTGCCCAGAGACTTCAAAATGAAGAGTCTGGCTCTAGTTCTTCCACAACACTTATCACAAAGCGAAGGTAATCTCACACTGACAGTAACAAACTCGAAAGCCTATTCCATTAGTTTTTTTTTCCCACTCTGCTTCTCACTATAACTTAATAACCAATTACTTAACAGGATTTTCGGAAAGGAAAAGGTAAACTCCAAACCAAAGAAGCAGAAACCAGATCAAAAAGACACTAAACACATCCCAATACACACATTCTTCACAAAGAGCAACCAAAACTCGTAAGCCTTGTTCATATGTTCGTTGAGAGATTTTTTATTGGCCGGGTGGATGCCACGTGTCATCTTTGCTATATAATCCCATTATCTTCACTCGTTTCAGGATCGAGACCCGGAAGAAATGAAGATGGCTCTGAGTCCAGCGAAGCTCAATCCCTCACCATCCAGTTCCCTCACCGAACCCAGATCCCTACCGTCGATGTCCGACATCCTGACGTCATCAAGGGGTCGAAACCTTGATTTAAAGATCCAAACTTTAGGACCGTTTTTCCGAGTGACTGGGAAGAACGCAGACACAGGCAATGAAGTCGGACGAGCAGAGGGAGTGGTTCGTCCATGGTTTGGACGCGGCTTGGTTCTGCATTTGGATACGATTAGACTGACGAAAGAGACGATGAATATGGAAAAATCTGTTCTTGGAGTTGGTTTGTATGTGGGAGCTGTAGCTATTCGCCATGGCTATGACTGTGGTTGCCGCACTGCTCAGCTTCTTGCTATCTACGACTCCGATCTCTACCATTCCAAGGTCGGTCTGTTTTCTCTCTTCCCTGTTTTTGAACGAAATTGAAATTTGAGAATTTGGTTTGGTTATACCTTACCGAACCGAATCCAAAAAGGGAACATTTGACTTCGGTTTCAATCTCAGTTGACCCAAACCGTAGTAAAGCACTAAAAAGCCTACCGAAAGTTTTCAATCACAATAACCTTTTTGTTTTCTCCAAATTGTATTTTGGTTTCATATAATTTGGGTTGGTTTGGTTTTAAATTAAATCAATAAATTTTGTTTATTAGAATTTGATTTTTCCTGTTATGGCTTTTGGTGTTTCAAAATATTGAAATAATCAGTTTACTAACAAAGTTGGCTTCGATCTTGATTTAAATCTATGAAGTTTTATAAGAACTCGGTTTCTTTTTAATAAGAATTCGTTGTAACCCGAATTAATTCCAATGTCCATTTGGTTTAACAAGTACCAACACACACTGAACCAGACCAACCTTTCATGTATCAGCTGGTTAGGTTTTACAGAAGAATTGGGTTTGAAGAGGTGAAAGAAGTGAGTGGGTCGTCGATTGGTGACATGGCAGATATGTTAGTGTGGGGCGGGGTTGGAACTCGCATGGATGCTAATATTCACCATCTCCTTTTAAAATGGTCCAAAGTTTTCCTCAAATCAAATTCTTAATTCCTTGTAAATTCATATACATTATTGTATATCTAAACAAATCAAGCCATACAATGGTCTTGTCTTAATCTCAAGACTCTCTAACCTACAATATTAAATACAAAAAAAAAAAAGCAAAAAATATTAACATATAATTTGTTGTATCACTCTATGTAGAAAAATAGTATAGCCAGGATAAAAGGGCGAAAGCGTAATGCAGCCTTTCAAGTTTCGAAGTAGGACCCACTAGGAACCTTACGTGGCATGTAATTAACCGACCTCAACATGACCGTTAGAGCAGATTTCCAATTTCTTCTTTTCCTTTTTCGCCTAAGAATTGGAAAAAAACTTGTGAGAACATTCTGGAAACAATCAAGTCTTTAGAGTTATATATAAACCCAAGCATTGACATCTTTTTACTCCACAAACAAATCTTAAATCCTAAAGCAAAATCTTTCTCTGCTCTCAAAACCTTTTCGTTTTCGTCTTGATAATTGTGAGAATATGGTGGGTAAAGGAGAAGGACCAGCGATCGGTATCGATCTAGGAACAACCTACTCGTGTGTTGGAGTATGGCAACACGATAGGGTTGAGATCATTGCTAATGATCAGGGCAATAGGACTACTCCCTCCTACGTTGCTTTCACCGACTCCGAGAGGTTGATCGGTGATGCTGCTAAGAATCAGGTCGCCATGAACCCTATCAACACCGTCTTCGATGCTAAGAGGTTGATTGGTCGGAGGTTTAGCGACACATCTGTCCAAAGCGACATGAAGCTATGGCCTTTCAAGATCATCCCTGGGACAGCAGACAAACCAATGATTGTTGTTGACTACAAAGGAGAAGAGAAACAGTTTGCTGCTGAAGAAATCTCTTCCATGGTTCTCATCAAGATGCGAGAAATCGCTGAAGCTTATCTTGGTTCTTCCATCAAGAACGCTGTTGTTACTGTTCCTGCTTACTTCAATGACTCTCAGCGTCAAGCTACTAAGGACGCTGGTGTGATTGCGGGTTTGAATGTTTTGCGTATCATCAACGAGCCTACCGCTGCTGCTATTGCTTATGGTCTTGATAAGAAAGCAACTAGTGTTGGTGAAAAGAATGTTTTGATATTTGATCTTGGTGGTGGTACTTTTGATGTTTCTCTTTTGACTATTGAAGAAGGTATCTTCGAGGTCAAGGCAACTGCTGGTGATACTCATCTCGGTGGGGAGGACTTCGATAACAGGATGGTGAATCACTTTGTTCAGGAGTTTAAAAGGAAGAACAAAAAGGATATTAGCGGTAATCCGAGGGCGTTGAGGAGGTTGAGAACAGCTTGTGAGAGAGCAAAGAGGACTCTTTCTTCCACCGCACAAACCACTATCGAGATTGATTCTTTGTTTGAGGGGATTGACTTCTATTCTCCCATTACTCGTGCTAGATTCGAAGAGATGAACATGGATCTCTTTAGGAAGTGTATGGAGCCTGTTGAGAAGTGTTTAAGGGATGCCAAGATGGACAAGAGTTCGGTCCATGATGTTGTTCTTGTTGGCGGGTCTACACGTATCCCCAAAGTTCAGCAATTGCTACAAGATTTCTTCAATGGTAAAGAGCTCTGCAAGTCTATTAACCCCGATGAGGCTGTGGCTTACGGAGCAGCTGTTCAAGGCGCGATTCTAAGCGGTGAAGGAAACGAAAAGGTTCAAGACCTTCTTCTGTTGGATGTGACTCCTCTTTCTCTCGGTCTTGAAACCGCGGGAGGAGTGATGACCACGTTGATCCAAAGGAACAGTACAATCCCGACCAGGAAGGAACAAGTCTTCTCCACTTACTCAGACAACCAACCTGCCGTCTTGATCCAAGTGTTTGAAGGTGAGAGAGCAAGAACCAAGGACAACAACCTCCTCGGGAAATTCGAGCTCTCTGGTATCCCTCCAGCACCTCGTGGTGTTCCTCAAATCACTGTCTGCTTCGACATAGATGCAAACGGTATCCTCAACGTCTCTGCCGAGGACAAGACCACAGGACAAAAGAACAAGATCACCATCACTAACGACAAGGGTCGTTTATCGAAAGAAGACATTGAGAAGATGGTGCAAGAAGCAGAAAAGTACAAATCCGAAGATGAAGAGCACAAGAAGAAGGTGGAAGCCAAGAACGCTCTTGAGAACTACGCGTACAACATGAGAAACACGATCCGTGATGACAAGACCGAGGAGAAGCTAGCGGAAGGAGACAAGAAGAAGATGGAGGATGCGATAGAAGAAGCAATCCAATGGCTTGAGGGTAACCAGTTGGGTGAAGCAGAGGAGTTTGAACACAAGATGAAGGAGCTGGAGAGCATCTGCAACCCGATCATCGCGAAGATGTACCAAGGAGGAGCTGGAATGGATGAAGATGAAGCTCCTCCTTCCTCAGGTGGTGCTGGTCCCAAGATTGAAGAAGTCGACTAAGCTCTCTGTTTCTTCACTTTGTTCTTTTTTATTGGTGTTTTTTGAATATTTGGCAATTTAGCATCGGGTTTTATTACGTGTTACCTTTTTTTCTTATGCAATCGTTTATTTACAAAAATGATACTAAAATGTTTTCAACTAAAAGTCAAGCCTATGGAATGCTAACAAATGGTTTGAGTCATTGAGAGTAATGAAGAGCGACAAGATCATAAGGACTAAGACATCATCTAAAGCTTATATTCAAAGCTTAAATCTCCACTGCAAACAGAAGCGACGACTCTTACTGTACTACGTCATGCTTGTTGACTAAAATCATATGCAAGTGAAGTTTTGGTACCAAAAGGACTTTGAATGTCATCACTACCTCTCTGTAAGACAAACGAATATATATATGTAATGTATGTTACGTGTTGACACAAATGCTAACAAGACCGTTTTTACTTAACTTTTACTTTGCAATTCCGGATGTTATAGTTTTTAGAGGCTTTTGCAAGAGCTACTCTTGTTGACTAAGCTAATAATATGCTCCCATAACTCAGTATTGTTTTTTTTTTTGTCACGAATTCAGTATTGTTTGAACTTGATAATTAACTGCTTTTTACCAAAATACTTTTTTATGATAATATAGCTGTCAGCGAAAATAGATTTCAATTTCTTGAAGGTAGCTGCCAGCCTGCCACCATGAACGTCATAAACAATAGTTATGTAGGAAAAATATTTAAGATTCTTAGAGATTGTTAAAAATATAAAACAAATATATTTTCAAAAATACTTCTTAAACTTTACAAACTCAAAATTTCAAGTTTCAGCCAGTAATTTTAAAATAAAAATTTGATCAAAATTTATTTTCATAAGAAATATATCATACATATATTATTATAAGATGTTATTAGGAAAAATATTATGTAGACATTGTAAACTTTTATTTATGATACTTTTGAAATTTTGTATTTACAAAATCCAGACAATAGTATCTATTGAAAGAGTCCAGATAAAAATATGTTTTATTTCACTGATTGCATTTGATAACTAACAATAAGAAAATAATTCTTGAAATATATAATGCATCGCCCAAGTCACCAAGAATGAGGATGAATACAGATTTCTATTGCGTACAACAACATTGTCCAGTTTTCGGATTACAGTATCCGGTACCGTATACTTTTTTCAATATACAGTCCTTGAAGCATTGAGAAAGTTCATACTTTCCTGGTACACATTGACCAATACAAATGTCGGGTTTTGCTGCTTTAATCACTGCAAATATACAAGTCACGTTAGTAATATCTAACAATTTAACATAGGGAGATTCTGGGAGAATCCCAAAAACATATTCCGAATAACAAACAAAAGATCTTAAATTCCCGTGTGATACACATATCCTGTATATATATTATTATTTTTATATTCTCTAAAATTTAAATATAACATGAAACAATCTAAAATTGAAAAAAAAAAAATGAAAACATATCATACCCGATGCAGTCAAAACGTTGTCTATGGAGAACGAAATTGCCAACGTTATTATAAGAAAACAAATAAAATAAACTTTTTTCATGTCTATTGTATATATATAGCTTTTAGATTTATTTTACTGAAAAGAAAAGATGTTTTCTCAAATTTTCAGTTCCCTAAAGAACCATATATATATAAAAATTTTCTCAAAAAATAGTCTCAATATAATACCCTATCATTTATTTTAGTTTTGACTAAAAATGAGTTTTCCATATATTTGCTAATAATATTTGCATGTATGACATAAAACTGGACCTTGAATCTAAGGAATCACAATCTATTTGTATGGAATGGAAGTATTTTAGTTTTTGACTAAATAGGAGTCTTGCATATTGTTGACCAAAAAAAAAAAAAGGAGTCTTCCATATCTAATATTTGTATGATAATGCTATATATAAAAGTCAAATATCATTTTTACTTGCTTACTATAATAGAGACCATCTATGACCATCAAAGAAAAAACATAGAAAGATCACTGATGATTCTACGGATCTGTCTTCTTCTTGCCCCATCAAATTTGTTATTTACAATTCACATTCTATATATATAACTAAAATTGTATCCTAGAATAGTCAACATTAACATAACTAGGTGAGAACCCGCGCAATGCGCGGGTATTTTTCTAAAATGTATTTTTTAATCCTCCATTGATATTAAACAATTAACCCTATATATTTCTCATACTTTAAATTTTAAAATTGATTATCTTAACACAGTGTAGGAGTTGTCTCCTTAATTATATAAACTTAAAAGTTTTATTTTATATTTTAAACCATTTTTATAGATTATATGATGTGGAAAACAAAAATAAAGAAAACCTATTATTCAAACGAAAAAGGGTTTTAAAATTCATTCTAGCCAACAAGGGAATATACTCAATTATAGCAAGACGTACTCTCCAGCGTCTGTCTTCAGCAAGTTCTACAATGGCTGGCAATAAAGATGGCAATAAAGATTGCGATAGTAGATCAATCCCAATAACCTGCAAATATTAAATAAAAAAAATGAGAATCATGGACAGAGTTAGTTGCTGGTAAGTATTCTTTGACTTGACCAAAACATGATATCGTTAGCTCCTTTGAACATGTAGAGAACCTTTACGAAAATAGAAATCCAGTGTTGTACAAAAATATAAGTAACTTGGTCACTCACAAACCTGATTCACTTCGTCAAGTTTGCTGATAATGTTTAGGCGTACATCAGGAAACTCGTCTTTCAATAGAGAAAGAAAGATTGGAAGAAGGTGCTCAATTGCTGCATCCTGCAAAAAATATCAATGCTGAATTCAAAACCACAACATACAGAAACCAACCAAAATATCTTACATAAGAAAGAAAATCGCTCAATTTCCAACAAATCATGGTTGCAGCACCTTCCAGACACAAAGTACACAATTTTTTTTGTTCCTAAAGATGACAATCAGACCAGGAAGAAAAATATATATACATGGTTGCAATCAAAAGCAAGAGGCAAGTTTAAGGCAGAATTTTAATTTGTATTTTTCTTATAAGAAAAAAAAAAAACAAGTTTAGAAGAGTCCTGAGTAAAGTATTATCAACATATGACTTAATCTATAAAACCAAATGCAGTTTTATAGATGGCAGTAGGCACATTGTATCCATTTTCAATTCTCTGACCTTACCCAAGACCGGAGCCATTCCCATAATAACTGAGGCCAATGCAGATCTTACATGCTGAGAAGAGTCCGATGATAATTCCTGCAAGGTAGTTTTAATATAAGCTTTTAGCAATAAGCAAACACCAAAAGTACATTAGTACTCTGCACAATATGGAATCAATGCAATCCTCTTTGGCATGTACCTTTACACAGGGAAGAACGTTCTGGATAGAGAGTTCAGGGTTTAAAATACGACAAAACTTGGTAACTTTTCCGGCAGCTGCTATCCGAACTTCAGCCTCATTATCACGAAGTAGACGAACATATGCTGGCACCAGATCCGTCCTTAATACACAAGGCACATAAAAAAAGAAAAATATGAATTAAGGAAAAATATCAAGATGACTCTAACAAACATAAACTTCCAAGTACTAATGCTTAATCTGAAAAGATATGCTGGCACCAGTAATCTAATGCTTAATATACAAAGTAACATCAGTAAACACATTAACAAAAGCGCAAAGCAATTCAAGCATCATTGCTTACTTAGTTGGCTCTGGTCCCACAGCTTCACAAAGTTCATAGAGCTGATTTGCAACCATGTAACGCACACGCCAGGAATTATCCTGCTCAAAGACCAAAATATCAAGATAAGCAGCACATACACATCTGCCTTACAGATTTCCAATAAGGCCATTAGTAGGATATCCTATCTTATATACAAAGTTATTCACCTGAGAGAAATTGACAATCACAGGAAGAATGTGTGTGACACAGTCCTGGGGTTCCAACAGTTTCCCAAGGGCAGCACAACCCTCCACAGCCAATAATCTAACCGAATCTTGATCTGATATAAACGACAATAAAGAAAGCTATAAGATCTTAATAAAAAAAACAGAAACTGAGATTCGAACAATGGTAATGCTGCTTAACTTGCCTTTTATCTACATCTTCCCAGTTAAAAGACTTGGCAAAAATTAGAACAGTATATGCTGGCAAAACAAAACCATATAATACTGGAAAACATACCATCTTGCGTAAGGTCCTCAAACATGGACATAATGTCTGTCTTCAAATGGGCTGATTCAATTGTCGCAGCAAATTTCCCTAAATTAGTAGCTGCAGCTCTGCGCACCATTGGCATGTCATCTTGACAGAGCTGACTGTACAATGCTCTTAGCTCCGCCTTTAGCGGATCTGGGGCACTTGCGTATGCAATATGGAAAACCCCACATGCTGATACTCTCGCTGTGAACCACTCACCCGCTGAAAGTCGCTGTTAAACAATGACAGTGTTCAGTAATGCCCATATTGGTTGCAAATTACAAGCACAACAAGCATTTTGGGTCCTATAGAGTGGTATGCTGTCACACGACCACAATCCAAAAATACACTAAATATGCGAGTAATCTCAAATAAATGTTCTCGTAGATTTGCCAAAATGAATGTAACTAACTTCAACCAACCGATTCCACTAACACTAAGCTCGATGCAAGCATATATTCAAACTTTAAGTGACAAGAGACCTAAAAAATCTATGTTCACGAGCTCAATTTCACAAGTCGGAATCAATTAAAATTATCCAATCGATAAGATGACAAATCATCCTTATCTAACCTTAATCAAAGGAATGAAATGCTCAACCAAGTCACTCTCCCTCATCTGAGACCCAATTTTGCAAAGCGAATCAACAGCTTTCTCCCTCACACAAGTCTCCTCGACAGTCGAGAGCGTCTCCAGAGGCGGAAGAATGTGTGCTCTTGCTCGCTATGATTCAATTCTTGAAAATAAAACCCATTTTTTGGTTTTGGCTAGCTTTCAGACATAGTAGACAAACAGAGAGGAAGGAGGAATTACGAAATTATGGTATTATAGAGTTTGCAATCTCAACCGTTTTGGTTTCGGTTTCAAGCGTTTTAGGATTCGTAACCTTCCGAGCAAGTGATAAGAGATCTTAGATAACATTGGAAGAGATGAACAGACCAAAGGTCTTATAGGTGGATACAGGTGTCATCACTATAAGCAGCCACGTGTCAATACCAGGGAGAGCACCCTTCTCTTTTATATAATAGACTAGGGGTAAGTCCGCGCTACGCGCGGTTATATATTTTTTTATTAATTATATGTTAATAGTATTAAGTTGTTGTAATTTTTTTAAAATATATAATATTTGAGATTGTATTTTTTTATTGAGGTTGGACTGATTAAATATAAACTGAATTTGTAAAAATTTGTTAGAATTTGAATGTTGTTTACAATCTATTGTAGTTGTTATTGAAAATTTTAACGATTCTCAGATGCAAATAGAGTACACATATCATATAATCATTGCGGTGATATTGTGGTGACTTTATATTAACTAATAAAAGAATATATTATTGTTTTGATAAATTAAAGGGAAAATCCGATAAAAAAATCATAAACTTTATTCCATTAAACCATTTAATTCCGAACTATTTTATTATCCAGTTTCCTACTTTAACTATTTTATTTGCGCAGTTTAATTCTCCAACTTTCATAGTATTATCCACTTAACAACGACACAACAGATACTTAACGGACGTTTTCTTATGATCTTTTCTTATATGAAAATAATAATATTTTAATAGAAAATATTAAGAATATTTCAAAAAAATCTAAAGAAATTTATTAAATTGTTAAAATCAGTAAAACTGGTAAAAGAATTCTTACAAATTTTTTAATTACAAATAAAATTTGAATTATGAATAAAAATTAAATTGCGTTTAAAATTTTCATCATAAAGTTAAATTAATTTGGGGAAAGCCCCAAAATCTACAAAAGATAAAATTCCAAAACCAATTATACAATTTAAGAGGAAAATAATAGAGAAATTTTAGATAAACTAAATTATATTTTACAATATAATTTTTCCCTTTGTTAAAATATATGCATATTAACCCAAAAGTTATAGGATTACAAAAAATCTTTAAAAATAAAATGATTTTTTCTGAAATGTATAAAGTTTCAAAAATTCTTAGATACATAGGCTTCCAAAATTATATGTATTGATATTAGCTTATATTTTTACATAAAAGCTATAAATCAATCCCAAATTTATAAGATTATTAAAACCAAAAAAAAAATTTTTAAAAAATCACAAAAAATTCAAAACTCTTAGAAACATATGGTTTCAAAATTATATTACTTGATATAATTTTGTAACTTGAGAAAAAATACTCCCCCTTTCTCATTTTATATGAGGTTTCAGGGAATTTTTTTTTGTATCAAATTAGATGAGTTTTTCGGTTTTCAATGCAATATTAAATGTATTTTTATTTGATATGACATTTTGTATTATGCAGATTGATTTACTATTGGTTGAAATGTATTTAAATGAATAATAAATAAATTTTTCATTAGGAAAATATAAAATTTAATGAGTTATTAATATGTGTGCCAAAACTTTAAAACTCATCTAATATGAGACTGCGAGAGTATTATAATATTAGAAATTTTGGTATTAAGTCGAGTGTTATATTCACATTTAAAAATTAAAATATAACCTAACTTTGATCTGAAATTAAGACTTATGTATTTGGTAAGATTAGTTAAGGGGTTAAAGTATATATTACGGACCAAAAAGTTCTTAAGTCTTTAAATCGCGTGACCAGCCAAAGCATACATAGATAAATACATAGATAACATCACAACCTTTACAAAGTCAGGACTCATATAAAACATAAACACATACAAATTCAAGGTGCATATATTCAAAACTTGGAGCCAATACCAAACTCAAGTTCCCAGAGATGTGATATTCTAAGCAGAAGCTTCCATGGCGGCTATGAGTACGTCCTCATTTTCTCCACTGGCAAGCTTGACTTCCTTCAGTTTCTGTGAATCTTTTGACATCCTCCACTTGCTTCAATGCATGAGCTCAAAACCCGACCAAAATCTCCTGTGCTTCTTCAAGCGTTGACAACAGATTACCATAACGTGGTTACAGTTTCCTCTCTGTCACCTTTTGCTTTGCGACTTCTTCCTCCAAATTCTTTTTTATAAAAGATGCAGCCATCTCCTCTTCTCTCTTTAATGTTTTGAAGCATTCTACTCCTATTCCACCATTCTCAGTCTGCTTCAAATTTATTTCTATTTGGTTCCACACTGTCTCTACCCTTCTCTGTTAAAATAATAAAAAATCCATTAACGTGAAACCTTTATCCAAATAGTGATTTAACAATTTAGCTTCAGAACATTAAGGTGTGGGCAAGATTTATTACCTATGTGAATTGATTCCTGTTGCAGACACATACATGTTTAGCTTTCCAATGGGAATCCCAATTCCATCGACTTCAAGGTCACCTAAGCCAAGTATACGTCTACCATCCCTTATGATAATCATATCAAGCTGACCAGTTCTATATCACAGACATCATCTCTTTTATCTTTGGCACTTAAGTAAATCCCTCATGATCTCACAAAGCAGTTAATAAACTTGAGCCTGCACAAAGAATAAATCCCTGCTTATCAAAACCTCAGATTGCAAAGGTCACAAACAAACGCTAAAAACAAAAATAAACTGCTTCACACCATCTTGTTTGGTTCAGGAATCTCTAAGCCTTTGGTTGTGAATCCAATGTAAGATTCTGTAATAGGTCAAACAAACAGATTCGCCACTTAAAATATCAAGAAACAACATAGGAAAACACTGTGAGGGACGAATGCTTGTTCAACATCATGTCATGGATGTTCTTGATGAACTGCACCAAAACAGGACACAAGAAATCAAACATAACGAAAGATGGACTTAAAAAATCAATACTAAGGTAAGATGAGACATCCTCACCTGAGATCTGATTCGGCCAGATTGGAGTCTCTTCACTGGAACAACGGTATCTCTCCAACGGTAGCTCGTATCTCATCGATTCTGGTCCCTATTGAAAGAAGACGTCCTGGCCTTCAGTTTGATATGTTATGAGCCGCTTGGATCCTCACGATCAATCTGGAATCGGCTTTTGAAGGTGACGTTACCGAGAGTGATGCTCTGATCCGTGGACAGATGAAGCTGCTGGAGGAGAATTGGCATAACTTCTGATCTACAGCTCTGATTGAGGCGATCAATAACAATTTGTGTATGTAAAATGTCGTAGCTATAACTTCATATAGCTATGTCTGTGTATTGTTTACCTCTGCAATTGTTATGTTCTTTTTGCTTGCTCTAAAGGCCTTTGCATCATAACAGACTATGATCTGCAAGTTTTAATAGAAGCGTAGTCTACTGCATGGGTCATGGCCTATTGGCCTTTGTCCCGAGCCCTGCATCGTTCATGTTTGTATAAAACAAAAATGCCATTAGTAGTTGAAAGTAAGAGGAAGTGAATACGTGAGACTATGACGCATCCAGCTAGGGTAACCAAATAAACATAACCACCCAGTTATAGTGTAGTATATAGGATGAGATGAAACACATCTTTTGATCAAACGGAGAATAAATTATAGGCTATGACCTTAAATCCAAGCCCAATACGTAGTTTTGACATAAATCCCCATCACAGATCTTTGGCGACTGGTTTCAACGTGACCAATACGGAGTTTTGGCCGAAATCACCATCACAGATATTTATGGCGACTGATTTGGTGGAATTTGAAGGAGCTCGGGTTCTATTTTTTGGTTCTGGAGATGTGAAGTAGTGTGGGAGGCGATGAAGATGGAGAATGAGCTTTTATAATCATAAAGAGTTCTTTAATTAGAGGCGGACTAAATGTCAGTTAAGCTGAATCAAACAAAGGTCTCAAAAATTTAAAAGAAGAATCACAAACCTTCAACTAAAATACCCATGAGAATAGCTTCAGTTCCAGT
>OVAF01001776.1:0-19428 GCA_900406245.1 Odontarrhena argentea | reverse complement strand
GTGAACCCAATGTTTTCCTAATAAATTAAAAGTTTGGTTGAAAAAAAAAAAAAAAAAGACGTGAAAGTCTCTTGATGGAAGAGAGAGTTTGGAAACCCTCGGGCTCCGAACCTTACAACGGATATAAAGCAGTGGTCCGCATGACACGTGTCAAAGATAGTAACTGTGGAGATCGAAATAATAAATGTTAAGGAAGAAAAAAGAATTTCGCCAATGCGTTAAGTGCACGTGGCAGCTTTCTGAGATTCCCGACAACGTTCCAGGGGTATAATAGGAGTTTCACAAAGTAGCTTCCTTCCACCGTACTCTCGCCTCGACGAATAGAAAAAGCCACAGTGAGAAGGGGAGAGAGAGAGAGATTTGCGGGACCAAATCAATGCCCATTGGTCCCTCTATGGAGAAGAAACCATCAATTTGAGGAAGCACGACGAACACAGGGAAGGTACTATGATTTTTCGATTCCACTGTTTCATCAAGACCTAACTTTCTCTAATTTCTCTTTCTAATTTAGGGGGAATCGTTTTTTTCCTTTTGAACCTTAGAATTTTTTTTGATAACTAAACCCCTAATCTCTAGATCCAGATTGCTATTTTTGGAAATATTTTGGGAGAATACTTGGGCATTTGCTTGATAGATTCAGACACTAAATCTCTGTGGGTATTTTCATAATGCTGCTGGATGTTACAGATTAGAGCTTCTGTGTCTGAGTGAGACAGTCCTTTGAAACGGCATCACTTTTGGGAACAAGGTAAAAGAGCCTTCTCTGTATTCAACATTCTACACACCAATGTCTGTATGAACAAGAGAAGATTTAGGGTTTTGTTTCAACCATGGAGATGCTTTTTTTGTATATTAATAAAAGTCAATTAAAATATTATATTTAAGGTATCACGATTTAATGTTAACTGGTTACTTTTGATTTCCTTAGTTGCATTTTTCTAACTCAAGTGCACTGGTGAGATGAATAAACAAATGGCATTCAATTCTATCCTTTTATGCTTGTGTAAGATTACAATCGGCTTTTCCTTTTTGAGTTGTTTAATTTCCTTAAAAATGGAGAAGGCTCTCCTTTGTGGGACCTTTCTTTACTTATTTTTCCATTAAAGATTGATGATACATGCCTTCGTTTTCAAGCATAGTGGGTGACCACTACACATAAAAGTCGGTCCATCCCCTTTTTTCTTTTTTTTGATTCTTCTTCAGTAAAAGGTTTGATCACCTTCTAAGTAAACCCTGTTTTGTTTATTCTAATTACAACATTTCTAACTCATAACTAATAAGTCATCTCTCTTTCAACTCTGGTGTGTAATCGTTATTCTCTGAGATTTTGAGTTTGGATTTTCCAAAACTTCTCAAGGGCATGCTTCTTGTTTTTTAACTTCTTGTTTTTGGTTTGGTAAGATGAGATGTCTGAGTGTGTTATCATTTCTTTATGGTTGTGTTAGTTGGAAAATAAGGACCCTTTTTGGTCTCTTCTCTTCTTGATAGCTTTCAAGGATCATTAAAATATGAAGGAAATTTTCAGATACATTAATCTTAACGTCTGAACTGTTTCAGGAAAGCGGGGTCGAGTTTCCTCTGCTTAAAGGTTTGACCTTACCAGTGAGCAATGGGAGCGATTGCTGGAGAAGAGCTGAAGAAAATGGAGAAGACACAGGTGCATGTAGCCCGCGAAGAGAAGATATTGGTTCTGGTGAGACTGAGACCTCTCAATGACAAAGAGATCTTGGCTAATGAAGCTGCAGATTGGGAGTGCATCAATGATACCACCGTTTTGTATAGAAACACGTTGCGTGAAGGCTCAACTTTTCCTTCAGCATACTCATTCGGTAAGGATTGCAAAGCTGTTTCCAGTCTAAATATCTGTTGTATACATAAAATCAACTTTACTTTATAAGTCTTTTCTATCAAATCTAACAGTTATCTAGTGCTCCTCATCACAAAATACCACCTTTCATCCCAAAACCATCTTATATGATATACATTGTTCTACTTTTCTTGACAGTACATATTTTGCACTGTCCCAATCTATTTTAAAAACTTTGATCGACCAAGTCTTGTTTCAAGCTTATACAATCACAAGTTGTTTGTGGATTCCCATCTTTCTTTTGACATTTGGTTGACAGATAGAGTGTACCGAGGTGACTGCCCAACCAGACAAGTTTACGAGGATGGCCCCAAGGAAGTTGCCCTCTCCGTTGTCAAAGGAATCAACTGTAAGCTTCCTTGATTCTTGTGATGACGTAGACATCGATGGCATGGGAAGCTAAGTGGTTCAATAATTATTATTTCCCAGCTAGTATTTTCGCGTATGGTCAGACAAGCAGTGGAAAGACATACACCATGACTGGTATAACTGAGTTTGCCGTGGCTGACATATTCGACTATATATTTAAGGTAATGCGTAAATTAAGTATGGTTTTTCCACATACTGCTTTGATATGTGTTCTTTGTTTTTCACTAATTGGACTGGACACTGCAGAATGAAGATAGGGCCTTTGTTGTGAAATTTTCGGCTATAGAGATCTACAATGAAGCCATCCGAGATCTTCTCAGCCCAGATAGTACACCACTGAGGCTACGAGATGACCCAGAGGTGAAAGACTGTTGTCTTCTCCTTACTGAAAATTTTCTTGGTTAATATTCTTGTGTGACTCTCTCTTGTCGTGTTCTTTTCTTCCATTTAGAAAGGGGCTGTCGTGGAGAAAGCCACAGAGGAAATCCTGAGAGACTGGAACCATTTGAAGGATCTTATCTCCGTCTGTGAAGGTAATAACCTCAGAAATTCCACCTATTTTCCATTACTTTGAACCAGCTGACAGTTATGTAGTTTGTTCATGATGTTCAATTGTCATCCTGTATAATATGTTTTCACGTTTCTGGCTATATTGTTGTACTTATCGCAGCGCAACGGAAGATTGGTGAAACCTCATTGAATGAGAGAAGTTCTAGATCTCATCAAATTATCAAACTGGTAAGGCTGTATCTGTTAATGAATCTAAGGTACAAAGATACCCCTCTTTTTGCTTAGTGCCTTATCGGATTTGTTAATTTTTGTAGACAGTTGAAAGCTCTGCTCGTGAGTTCTTAGGAAAAGAAAACTCAACCACTCTCATGGCGAGTGTGGTATGTACTCATATGGTTATCTACTTTGGGTCCCAAGCTCTGGCAATGGTTTTGTTTGCACTCATTGTTTCTTTTGTACAGAATTTCATTGATTTGGCGGGGAGTGAGCGTGCATCGCAGGCCTTATCAGCTGGTGCAAGACTTAAGGAGGGTTGCCATATAAATCGTAGTTTGCTGACTCTAGGAACTGTAATCCGCAAACTCAGGTGTGGACGTGTATTCCAGTTGACGTTTCAATCTTACTATTTTTAGCATATGTCTGCCATATGATGTAGATTAGTGTTGACAAAACGAAAAACGGGGTTTACCAGCTTATCTGTTTGTCTTTCTGGAACTGAATGTGATATTAATATAAAGGCTGTCATCATGATGCAGCAAGGGAAGACAAGGGCACATCAACTATAGAGATTCAAAGCTCACTCGCATTCTTCAGCCGTGCTTGGGGGGAAATGCCAGAACAGCCATAGTCTGCACTCTGAGTCCAGCGAGGAGCCATGTGGAGCAGACTAGAAACACTCTCTTGTTTGCCTGCTGCGCCAAGGAAGTCACCACAAAGGCACAAATCAATGTTGTCATGTCAGACAAGGCATTGGTGAAGCAACTACAGCGTGAACTAGCCCGACTTGAGAGCGAGCTGAGGAACCCAGCCCCAGCCACCTCGAGCTGCGATTGTGGGGTTGTTCTGAGAAAGAAAGACCTTCAGATACAGAAGGTCTGTGCTTTTGTGAAAACCCAGAAGCTGTTTCCGCAGATCCTGTGGTTGATTTTTGGATAGTTCGGTTTGTTCTGATTAAGGTTAGATGTTGTGCAGATGGAGAAGCAGCTTGCAGAAATGACTAAACAGCGGGATCTTGCTCAGTCTCGGCTTGAAGATTTCATGAGAATGGTTGAACATGATGAGTCATCGAAGGTACTGTGCTCTTCAATTTCAATCTCGAATCACACATGAAAAACACTCTATAGATTTCAACGACAGTTTGACTAAACGGATTGTTCCATATTTGTTTTCCCTATTCGAAGGCTGGAACACCACATTTCCGGAACCATACCAACAAGTGGGAGGATGCTTCAATGTCGGAGACATCAGGCGTGGTTGATCCAGACAGAACAAGTATGATATCAGATGGAACGTCAACCCCTCTGTCCACTGCAAGAACTCATATTAGGTCTCATTCTGATGAGCATCTAGAGGAGCGATTGTCAACTGGGCATTCAGGAGATCAATCAGAAGAATACTGCAAAGAAGTACAATGCATTGAGATGGAAGAATCAGCTAGAGACACGAGTAACAACGATGAAGAAAGGACAGACGGTGAAACACTTCTGGACCACAATGCAGAGGCAAACGATAGAACAGGTTATGTTCAAGATAGAACTCCTTCAAGTGTTAGAAGCGGCAGGATGAGGAAGAGTTGGAGAGATGGAGATACCATACCGGGCACAAGCACTCCACCTGATGCCTTGGAGATTGACTACCCTGGAAGACCGGACGGTCATGGTATTGCATACCATTCTGATGAAAAATTGTCGAGGAATGATTCAATGTCTTCTCTTGGAAGTGATTCCACTGAGGCTCACAGCATTGGAACACCTTTGGTGGGAGAAAATGGAGGTATCACCAGCATCCAGTCATTTGTTGAAGGGCTCAAGGAGATGGTAAAAACCGTGAAAATATTATATAGTCGGCTCAGTCTCTTGCTATGACATTGTGTTCACGTTTTGGATCTGAAGATGGTAATGACTTGATGATTCAGTTTCTTACCCCAAGTTTTGTGTTTCAGGTTTCGGATCCTGAGAATTCGGGGAAAATGAGGAAGGACATTGGTCTGGATCCTATGGATGAAGAGGTGTCTGGGACAATGACCAACTGGTCAGAGGAATTTGGGAGACAGAGGGAACAGATTCTGGAGCTGTGGCAGACATGTCATGCTTCATTGGTGCATAGAACGTACTTCTTTTTGCTCTTCACGGGGGATCAAGCAGATTCAATATACATTGGAGTAGAGTTAAGAAGGCTCACCTATATGAAAGAAAGCTTCTCTCAGGGAAACCAAGCCTTTGAAAGAGGGCAGACACTCACAGTAGCTTCAAGGTTAGTACTTTTGGCACTTTTGCGTTTGCATCCGTAGTAAACAGCTTGTGTATTGTTAAAGCAAGTGTTTGGTGTTATTGTAGCCTGAAGGCACTTCAGAGAGAGAGACGAATGCTAAGCAAGCTTATCGGTAAAAGGTTCTCTGAAGAAGAAAGGAAGAGACTCTACGAGAAGTTTGGGATCTCTGTGACCTCAAAACGTAGGCGGTTGCAGCTGGCGAATCAGCTTTGGAGTAAACCCAAGGACATAACCCATGTGGTTGACAGCGCAGCTGTTGTAGCGAAACTCGTTAGGTTTGTGGAGCAAGGAAGAGCCATGAAGGAGATGTTTGGTCTTAGCTTCACGCCTTCGCTTTCAACAACCCGGAGATCACAAAGCTGGAGGAAAAGCATGGCAGCGCTTTTCTAATGTTATGGTTTTTAAGAATTTGTGTAAATCATTTAGGTGGATACTTGGTTTGGTGTTTGATGAAAAAGTGATGTTTCGCAGCTTCAGAGGATCTTTCTGTTCTGCTTGCTTTGATGGGGTTTGAGACAGTATCTAATTCTGATGTTTTCCTCCACTGTTCAGTCTTCTGGGTGTGGTAACTGGTAATATTGACTTTTCCATTTTAAAGCTACTAAAAATCTCTTCAAGCCTAAGTAAGTGACACTGATCCAAAACACCTCACAGTTCGTTCTGGTTACGATTTTTGGTTTTTTTTACGTTTTGTATGATGTGTTATGGGACGAAGCTATCTATCCGATTACTTCATAATTACTTTGAGTTATGGTTGTACACTGGTTCTTGTTATTACCAGTTGGTACGACAAACTTGATGCAAGGCACCTGAGTGCCATTTGAGGAATTAATCAGAGTATTATTATTAAGGCCTACTGAAGCTTTTTATCCCATATACTGGTTAGTGGCACTGCAGACTCTGTTGAAGCTGCCTTGCTCTCCTCGACTCTTACAGTGATCACTTTGTTGCTCCCACTGATCTTTCTCCATTTCGAGATGGTTTGATCATCAAATACCTTGGTGTCTGGTGCAAGCCATGAGAATCAACGACCATGAAGGGATTATACAGTATTATAGTGTGAGCATACAGTATTATAGTGCAAGCCCATATGCTTCTCTGTTTTGGTGAAAAAGAAGGATGGTACTTGGAGGTTATGTTGACTACATGGGACTTAACCAGCTAACTGTTAAGGATAACTACCTATCCCACTGCTCGAAGATTTGTTGGATGACCTTCGGGGTTCTTGGTTCTTTCCCAAGTTCAGGTTTCCACCAACTCAGCATATCTCCACACGACGTGTACGAAACAGCTTTCAAAATCTCTAGCTAATTAATACTAGAGATTTATCAAAGCGTATATGTGTTGGCTCGTCCTTTATCCATTCTACTTAGAAGGAGGGATTCTCTTAGGTTTAAGGCAGTCTTCACTCCCTTTCTTCTTCCCCAGTTCTCGCCCTCCCGGATTTTGAGAAAACCTTTGTTGTGGAAACGGATGCCTCAAACGTTGGAACTGGTGCGGTCCTTAAGCAAGAGAGACACCCAATTGTTTCATCAGTAGCGCCTTGGGTCCTCACCAACAAGCTTTGTCTATTTATAATAAAGAATCAATGGATGCGGTACATGTGCAAAGGTGCAATGCCTATCTTGCACACAAGTTATTCATCATCAAGACTGATCAGAAGAGCTTGAAATACAACGGAGCAAAAGGTTTCTACACCCTTCCAATACATGTGGCTCTCAAAATTGATGGTTATACTTATACCTATGAGATACAATATTAGAAAGGGCAGGAGAACTTCACAGCTGATGCCCTCTTGAGAGTAACCATTTCCCATTACTTAATATTACTAGGTCTAAAGCTCATCATGAATTCTATGACTTGCTAAATTGATGTGGCGAACCGACCCTCACCTCCGTCAGATCATCAAGGATCTTCAATTTAATTTGTCTTGTCATCCTGCCTTTACTTACAAATTTAATGAGTTGCGCAGAAAAGGGAAGGTAGCACTCAAATGACTACATGATGCTGCCATATGTGGCCATTCGGGCAAAGATGCAACACTACACAGAGTGTAGTCACTTTTCTTTTGGCAAAAATTGAGTTTGAAGGTTCAGAGTTATGTCTGCAATTGCTCTATTTGTCAGCATAATAAGTACGATTTAGCAGCTAGCCTTCTTCTGGTCCACAGAATACTCCCACCCATCAGAATTCTCACAGCCACTTGGGCAGAACTAAACCACTTTGGGCTACATGTTATAAACCACATTCCGAAGCACGCTTTACATGCTTGGCCAATTGCTCCGCCTTCTCCAATTAGAACCACTCTTTTCCCATCTCATACAACAACATTATTGTCTGGATCCCATCCTTATCAAAGCCCATCGGAACCATTACTAAGTTATTCTTCCAAACTTCCAAAGTTGCCTATACTCAATTTGGCTGGAAAGGAATAGTCGTCACTTTGCAGCTTCTAGCATTACCAAGATCTCCCGCATAATCTGGAACAAGCTCTACCTCATCGATTAACCAGCTGAGCTAAAAACGCCATCCACGCTGATGAGTGACACCTTGTTGCCTGGTTCAGATAATTTTACCCAAGTCATCTGCGGCCTGACCATCTCCCTTTTCCCTCCTCTTCTCTGCGTCTTTGGTCTCTTTTCCCTTCTTGTCCATGTCCTTCATCTCTTCTTATCTGGCTTTTGCTCCCCGATACCTCTTTGATGCGAGTCAAACTTTTGCCCCATTAAGGAAGGGCTTGGGATGCTTCTGTAACACCTTTTCTTTTTTTGGTTATAAATTTCAAACTTCAGAAAAAAAAAAAAGAATTAGAAAAGAAAAGGAAAAACATTGTGACATTAGTTTGAATCCAATCCGTTTAAATTTCCAGAGAGCAATCCACAATGATAGTCACCAATTGTATTCAATAAGATATCTCAGAACTAGATTTCAGCAAGCTAGATCTTGTCGAATTAGTCCATGGTGCATACGAACATTCACCGAAATCAAACAAGTAACTGCCATTAGTCAGTGTGATAAGCCAGATCCTGCTATAGTACATTGAACCATGGACTCATCCAAACGAACACAGTCATACCGAGGCATCAGATATAAGGGAATGAAACAGTAAACCCATCTTCTGCACAAAATGGAGTTGGCTAATTGAACACCAAAATATCAAAAGTAAAAAAGAGTGGAATATCAAGCCTAATAACTGATACATATTTGAGTGGAGTTCAATCGCTCATAAACGAAGACAAGTTTATTATACTCCAAAAGATTGATGATACACGAAAACGAGAAAACCCTAACACGAGAAATGATCAGATGAGCTTGAAAGGGAGAGGCCAAGGAGTAGACCTGGGAACTTCGAGTTTGTCTTTGATTCGCTCAATCATCTTCTGCTTCTTCCCTCTCGAATTCCCGTACGATCCTTTGAACCTTTTCCCTTTCTTCGTTTTCTTATCTCCTCTCCCGCACAAATCCATCTCCGGAGCTATCGATGAGTACCTCGCCGAACTAGTCAACGCCGCGCAAGTACGCTGCTGCGTCATCACAATCCGTCGCGTTATCGCGCCGCACCACTGCATCGCCGCCATCTCTCTCCGTCTCTCACTCTTACTCTTACAGAGAAGAGAAACAACACTTAAAAACACTGGATTCATTAATGGGCCTGGCTAAACCCTGAAAGCCCAGTAACGGCCTGTTAATTCAGTTGATACATGTATATGTATCTCTCACCACTCACTGTTAACGATCAAATCGGCAAAACGATGGAGCTTCTCTGCTCACCAACGTCTCTTTCCACCTCCTTCGCTCTCCCTTCTGCTCTTTTCGTTCCTCGCTCTTTCTCCGTATGCATTTCTTGGGTCTTTATCACTTTTATGTACACATTTACTCTCTCATGATCAAATTTTGTATTTATTCAGATGCCAGGGACAAGGAAATTCATAGTTCTCTGTAGTTCTGAGAAATCCCCCAAGGTATTTCATTACACTTTTTGTTCTCTTACTTCGGTTCATTTGAGAAATCTCTCTTGCTAAGCTATGAAGTTTTAAGAATCTAAAGGGCCTAGCTGTATGAATCCAAATGTTGTTGAGTTTGTTTCATTGAGTTTCTCTTTTCACAGGAAAATCAGATGACAGTGTCAATAACTGGTGCAACTGGATTTGTAGGGAGACGATTGGTTCAGAGACTTCGTGCTGGTATTCTTCAAGTTTGCTTATAATCATGCCGTTTTCAACAAACATTCAACTTTACACACCCTTTGTTCAATTTAGTCCAATTCGATTTTTGGAATTGATGCATATGAGAGTTTTAGTGGTATCCAAGTTCTTTTTAACACGAATTTGACAAATGGGTTCGTTCGTTGTTCATTCTGCAGATGATCACTCTATCCGGGTCTTGACACGCTCCAAGTCCAAAGCTGAGCAAATATTTCCGGGTAAGAAGGTAATGACTATTCTGCTACTATTTTACTAGGATCATAAAGTGCTCTTGTATGAGATAACATATTAACTTTAATCTCTGATGTGATTCATTTAGTTCTTGATGGTCTTTTTCAGCCAAGGACTTCCCAGGTATAGTGATTGCAGAAGAACCGGAGTGGAGAAACTGCGTTGAAGGCTCTACTGCTGTTGTCAACTTGGCAGGACTGCCTATTAGTACAAGGTGGTCTCCTGAGGTCAGTTTCTTCTTTCACGTTCCCCTATCTCTCGATGTTTGTTCTTTTACCTGCTTATGTCTGTATCTTTGGTTTCTTTGCAGATCAAGAAAGAGATTAAGGACAGCCGAGTCCGTGTCACCTCTAGAGTTAGTGGTTACTGTCTTTTATGATTTCAGTTTTAGCTCCAAGCTTCACACATTGACTAGTGTNAATTTTTTTTTTTTTTTTTTTTTTTTTTTAACTTTATGAAGGTTGTTGAGCTGATAAATAAATCACCAGTGGAGGCTCGGCCTACCGTTCTAGTTAGCGCCACAGCTGTTGGTTACTATGGTCTGTTACAATCTCATATAGACCCACCAAAGTTTTATAGTCGTGAATCTGATCATTCCAACAAGAATCCTAACGGCCCTTAAACTGTCAGGTACTAGTGAGACAGGAGTATTCGATGAAAAGAGTCCATCAGGGAATGATTATCTTTCAGAGGTAAATGTCCTGGAACAGATATCCTTGAAAAGTCTGAATCTTTTTTTGCGGTTTTGGTTCATGAATGTGACCGTAAAAGACTGTTTGTAATTAGCGGCACCAGATGCCAATATCAATTCGTGCAAATAATTTTGCTGCTTAGATTAGTTATGTACTTGTGTACTTAGGTCTGCAGAGAATGGGAAGGAACCGCGCTGAAAGCGAATAAGGATGTAAGAGTGGCACTTATCCGCATTGGTGTTGTTCTTGGAAAAGATGGTGGGGCTTTAGGTGCGTATCCCTCTAGCTCTCACACGTTAATGAAATGCTTTTGTAAAGGACTTAGATTCTCTACTAATTATGCAAAAGTCCCTTTGTGACCTTGTAGCCATGATGATACCCTTTTTTCAAATGTTCGCTGGAGGACCTCTGGGTACAGGACAACAATGGTAAAGTTCAACACATATTCTTGCATCTCTTGCCGTCTCTTTGCAAAATCTAACAACCATTTTTGGATAATTCACCGAGTAGGTTCTCTTGGATCCATGTGGATGACTTGGTGAATCTAATCTACGAGGCACTCACTAAACCATCCTATCAAGGTAACAACATACATACAATATGATCTCTGTGTTACCTAGTAATAATTTGTAGTCTCTAGTCGGTCAAAGGCTAAAGCAGAATGCTATTGGTGTTGGTTGTTGCAGGAGTTATAAACGGGACTGCACCAAACCCGGTTAGGCTTGGGGAAATGTGTCAGCAGCTAGGCAGTGTTCTTGGCCGACCATCGTGGCTACCAGTTCCTGACTTTGCACTCAAAGCTTTGCTCGGAGAAGGTGCCACTGTGGTTTTGGAAGGACAGAAGGTTTTACCTGTAAAAGCCAAAGAGCTTGGTTTTGAATTCAAGTACAAATACGTGAAAGATGCACTCAGGGCCATTATGCAATAAGGTGACACAGAGCATCGTTCTAGCATTGGGTTTGATCACCAAAAAGAGTTTCTATTATTTAACTCTCGATTTTTAACTTCTTGTGAGAGATGTACGTACGTATGGTCCAAAATGTTTTCTGTGACATCTCAGAAATCAGAGATCTCAGTTCTGTAGAGTATATAACTCCAAAGAGGAAGAAAACATGACACGGCTCATACACTGTTCTTACTTTTCAATTCATTGTTAAAATTCATTCGTCTAACTACTGACCCTCTTCTTCAGCCAATGGTGTCACCTGTTTTTTTTTTTTTTTTTTGGTCAACCGGTGTCGCCTGTTGAGAGCCAAAGATCGCCATGGCTTTGAAATCATGAACAAATTTGGGAAAGAGGATCTAGGAATCTTATCATCTGCAGTAAGAATACAAAAGAGCAGACAAATGGTAGATAGTGGCATTGAATCTGATAATAGAAAACATGCGATTCTTGCTTCTCTCCCTCGTCAAGCCAGAGCTTTATTTAAATTTTTTGTATTCGAGACACTAGTACTTATAATACACAACATGAGAGGGTCATAAATAGACTGAGCAGACTTATGGCCTGAGTTGATCAACCCCTCAATGAATACTTCTTCCCAGTGAAAGCTTGGAACTTGGGCTCGTCTTTCTTATCTTGTTCCTCTTGTTTTGTCTCTTTTCCAGCTCCAACCTGGGAAAAATCAAATAAATTTAAGAGACAAACAATTATATGCATTTGTTTCTCAATTCCATTACGGGTTAGGTTTTCATTCAGTTATGAAAAAGTTTGAATGATTACTTTCGGAACTTCTTTTGGAGCACGATTAGCATTGGCCCCAAATACAAGTTTTCCTTGAGCCTGTCTCGCAGATTTGTCTGAGCTACTTGCTACAGCTGACTGACCGTTACCATTACCAACAACAGGCTGTTTGTCTTTTACGCTAGAGGAGGAATAAGATGCAGGTGGAGGCTCATAGGCGAGAGGTCTCCCATCTAATCTTCTTCCAGATCCCGTAAAAGGGTTGAACTTTGGTTCAGGTTCAGCCACAACCTCCTCCGCTGTGGAGAAAGTAAACATGAGAATCTAATAACTCGAAGCTAATTAGTAACTCCATCTGATGATTTCATGTCCATGTTACATACCTTTTGCTGGACCCTTAGCTGCAGCAGGCGCTGTAGGACGTTCAGGCTCTTTGTAATCAAGGGGAGGTGCAAAATCAACCTCACAATCTGTTTCTATGATGCTGATTCCGTTTGCAGGCTTTGTTTCAACTATATCTATGAAGTACTTTTTGTTGTTGTATGGAACCATAATGCTATCCCCGGTGGTTAGGCATGAGTAATTCCTCAAAGCAGTCTCCAAGCTGAAAGGTTCAGTCGTGCATCAGCAAGACCCGTTCAAATTTATAAAGAACACAAAACAAGTAACATCAGAATCATGTCACTAAGAGCCAGAAAACAAGAACTGCAATTTGATACGTTCTCTAAACAATCATCAACATAATTCGGAAAAAGAGAGCTACATGAGGTCCAAAGGGTAGAAATAAGTCAGACTCACATGGCCTTCGGGTTAGATATATCCAGAAAGTCTGTCGTGTGGGGCTGTAATTTAACATAAGTCCCCTTTGGAAGAGTGACATTCCTAACTCTGACGATGTCTCCTTCTTGGAGCAGCAGATTCTGCATCATCTGAATTAGATTCACGAAGCAAACAATCAGTCTGGTAAAGCCGCATGATCCCAAGTAGTTCCATTAGCAATCAACAGATAAACTAATTCTTACCCAGTATGGCATGTAAATCATGCCTTCTTCTGCAATGAACTCGAGGACTCCACAGTGAGAAATGCGTTCAATTCCAGCATTACGAAGCTCAAAGAGCATCGGATAGTCGATATGCAAAGAGGCTGTAAATTTTTCCAACAGTAGCACTGTGACATTCTTCTTAGTTTAACACATATTAAACTAAATCCAAAAGAGAAAACCTGTGGTAGTATACCTAGACGGTCAAGGGCTGAGGGTGGCATTATAACTGAAATAGATTTAACATAAATCAAACTTTAAACTTGAGCAAATATAAGTAGTGATATTGACTGAAAATACGCATCAGTGTCTGGAAAAAAAAATACTTACTCTTGTCACCGCTTTCAATTTGTGGCTGCAGGAAGAAAAAAGAGACATAGATTACAATCACAATAAGAACAATTCAGAGACAAATAAAGTATGCAAAATTCCACTATCAATCTCACAGCTTGGTATGTCATAAATTATAAGTTAACTTTACAAAATAAACTAATGTACATAACAGGACATAACAACTGATGAAATCAATACCTTGTCGATAAAAGAAGCGGGATAACAGCGGTAGCTCTGCTCAAATGTGGTTCCATGGTAATGGTATCCATCGAAAAACTGCAATGTGTTAAATCCAAAAGGTTTGCATTAACCAACGGTGAGTGATTGTTAAGTCAGAGGGAAGATTAATTCTTAAAAGACAAAACTTTTGTGGAGAAAACCTGGAAGAAGACACTTACCATATTTTTGCTAGTAGAGTAAGTTAACGCAGGGCACCAAATGTCAACCTAGCCAAAAAGAAGACCAAAACATGAGTTAACTAGAAGAATTACAAGGCAAAGGGTTTCAATACACAAGCATGACAGAACCGATAATCAACTGTGTGTAACAATTCCGCCCAGCTGGAAAATCCAAGTCGGTGACTTTACCCCTAGAATCCTAGAGCTAGCAGAATTCCACTATTTGAAACAAACCCACCAGAAACCTAAGCCTAGAGATTCCCAAAACAGATGAATCCAATAAAAAAATTCAACTTTTTCATACAAGAGTGAGGAGATCGAGATAACCTTAGAAAATGGAAAGAGATTAGCAGAGAGAAATCGTCACCTGACGAATAAAATTACACACAAGACAGGGAAGGAAGCAGAGAAATCTACGCAGAATTCAGGTTTCTTCCGTATACAAAATACGTGAGTTGGGCCTTAGACTTTGGTTGGGCCTAAGTGTGTGCCTTACCAAAAAGAGTGACTCAGAAACTTACAATCTGATATCTACCCTATCAGTCAGTTTCAGCAGCATTCAGGAAGGATCAAGCAGAAGAAAATGGCGATAACGCTCAACAGTGGCTTCAAGATGCCCATCGTCGGCTTAGGAGTGTGGAGAATGGAGAAAGAAGGGATTCGAGACCTTATCATCAGTGCCATCAAGATCGGCTATCGCCATCTCGACTGTGCTGGTACCTTCTCTTCTCTAAACCTTTTCTACTTTGATTTTGGTTCGTCTGAAGATGTTAATGTAAATACTAGCTTTCTTTTAAAGCTCGAATCTTTAATTGGAACATGCTTAAGATTTCAGTAATCTACTCTTCCTCCTCAGCTAACCTCTCTGTAGATCTTGAGATTTATCTGTCTCTGATTTAGTTGTAGTAAGTACTTGGTATCATTGAGTGATCTAACTCTTTGCATGTAGATTACTGATACTTCTATTTACTTGACTTCAGTTTTCTTTTAACTTTTTTTTTTTTTTATGTGATTAGTTTTGTTCTTTTATAAGTCTTTGGCATCTTCTGATGTAATGTGTTCCTTGGTGCAGCTGATTATAAGAACGAAGCCGAAGTTGGTGAGGCTCTTACAGAAGCTTTCAACACGGGTTTGGTCAAGAGGGAGGATCTATTCATTACCACCAAGGTCAAACATATTCTGCTAAACTATATATATATCATCTCAATCTATTTCAAGCTCTGAGATCTTAATTTGTCTTGGTTTTGCTTGCAGCTATGGAATTCTGACCATGGCCACGTTATTGAGGCGTGCAAAGACAGTCTGAAGAAACTTCAACTTGATTACCTCGACCTTTACCTCGTTCATTTCCCCGTAGCAACGAGGCACACCGGTCAGATGTCTGCCTTACTCATGCATTATTAGTCTTTTATTACAAATCCTCCTTTTTACCTGCTGAAATCAAGTTTTCTGGAGTCTCTTGCATTTTTTTTTTTTAATAGGAGTTGCTGCACAGCAAAATAATAAACTGTTGTGCTTGTAGGAGTTGGAACAACTGATAGTGCTTTGGGGGATGATGGGGTTTTGGACATAGATACGACCATCTCTCTGGAGACCACATGGCATGACATGGAAAAGCTTGTTTCTATGGGTTTGGTCCGCAGCATTGGAATCAGGTTGAACTTCTCTCAGTATCCTTACAAGTCCTTTTATTAAGTTGCTAATTTTCTTACCATCTGGTTCTGGTTCTTGCAGTAACTATGACGTCTTTCTAACGAGAGATTGCTTGGCTTACTCCAAGATCAAGCCTGCAGTGAATCAGATAGAAACCCATCCTTACTTCCAGCGTGATTCTCTTGTCAAATTCTGCCAGAAGCATGGTATTTGTGTCACGGCCCATACTCCTCTTGGTGGTGCCACAGCCAATGCCGAGTGGTTTGGTACGGTGTCTTGCCTGGATGACCCAGTACTCAAAGTAAGCCCATCCTCTTAAGCTTAAAATTTTTGGACTGAAACAATTAAAAGATTGTATAATCGTTGCTCTTGTTCTTGATACGGATGCAGGAATTGGCAGAGAAGTACAAGAAGACAGTGGCACAGGTTGTCCTGAGGTGGGGAATCCAGAGGAATACAGTGGTGATACCAAAAACATCGAAGCCTGAGAGATTGGAGGAGAACTTCAAGGTGTCGGACTTCGAACTGACGAAAGAGGACATGGAACTGATCAAAAGCATGGACAGAAAATACCGTACAAACCAACCAGCCAAGTTTTGGGGCATTGATCTCTATGCTTGATCACCCTCTAGCCTCCTGTGTGTGTCTCTCTCTATCTATATATGAATAAATGAAGCATAACAAGATATACAAGAGAAGAAGACATAACTTTAGTGGAGCCTATCTATTATTAACTCATGTCAAAGAGTATGATCTCTCATTTGATGGAAAACAGATACATTGTTCTCATCTCCGATGTTTTATGCTAAGATCCATTTGAAAAGACTGTTATACCCTCGATACTGTGCTGTATGAGAAGAGGGTACTTTAGTAAAAGACGCAGAAGCATTGAACTCTTTCTGCTTCTTCTTACTTCCCTGCAGACACATTCGAAAGTCCCTTTCTTTCCCTTAGATCTTTCTTCTCAACATCCATTACAGACAAGCTCGACAATTTCGTAAGCTGATCTTTCTTTTTCTGTTTGGAGTTTCTTATGGAATCAGCTTTCATTATTAAGTTTTTCTTTTCTTTAGGGTTTGTGTTTTCAGTTTAGCGGAATTTATGTTGTTTTGGTAGCTAACGACGCAAGCTTTAATTTGAACTGCAATTTGTTGAACCTATTTCTGGATGGATTTACATTTATTTTGGTATATGCTGATGAAGAAACCGCAATTGAGAATATGTTACGACAACTTTGAATTCGAGAATCAGAGATTTTTTATTTTTAAGTAACTTTTCGGTGTATGTAGATTCTAATGGCTACCATTTGGTAGCTGTCATGATTAAAGGTAGCTCGTAATTCTTACTCTTCAACCTTGTTTCAGAGATTGTATCACAATGTTTGTTCGGTTTTCTCTTTCGACAGTAAGAGGATGCAGAATGGACAGTATGAAAATGGGCGGTACAAGCCCGATTGCTTCAAAGGGGCCCCCTCTATGGTAGGACATATGTTTCCCTGTGATGACGTTTCTTAGTGTGATTTTAGCTAAGCATATAATATGTGTACAGTGGAATATGATACCCCAGCATCAGATAAAGGAGCAACACAATGCCTTGGTGATGAATAAGAAGATCATGTCTATCCTTGCCGAGAGGGACGCTGCTGTACAGGAAAGAAATCAAGCTGTCTCTGCCATAAAGGATGCAGTAGCAGCTCGGGACGAAGCGCTTCAGCAACGGGACAAAGCTCTTTCTGAAAGAGATAAAGCCTTGGTAGAGAGAGATGATGCATTTGCTGCACTTCAACACCATGAAAATAGTCTCAACTTTGCTTTGTCGGGTGGGAAGCACTATGATGGGGACGATGGTTTGTATACCGAAGAAACCCATAAACTTCAAGTCATCCCAATATCAACCATTCCACCGGTTGTAACCAACACGAAGGTGGCCAAGAGGAAGAAGGAGGGAGAACCAAAGAAAATGGGTGGAGATCTGAAGCGGCGAGTTGCTGTGCCAGGAAAGAAATGTAGAACAGATTGGGACAATAATGACGTCAGTATCAACTTAGTCACCTTCGATGAGACAACTATGCCAGTACCTGTATGCACATGCACTGGCTCTACCCGTCAGTGTTACAAATGGGGTAATGGCGGGTGGCAATCGTCCTGCTGTACCACTACTTTATCGCAGTACCCATTACCGCATATGCCAAACAAGAGGCATTCTCGGATGGGTGGTAGGAAAATGAGCGGAAACGTTTTCTCGAGATTACTCAGCCGTTTAGCCGCGGACGGATATGATCTTTCTTGTCCTGTTGATCTTAAAGACTATTGGGCTAGGCACGGGACAAACCGCTACATCGTTATCAAGTAGCCTTTACGGTCTACAGTCTTAAGTATGTTCTAGGTTTCTTTTAAGTTTTAAGTCAGGTGTTAGCTCTGGTCTTTATTGTCCATTGTTCGTTGTTGTAAGGTAGTACCAAAATGTTTATTATCTGTAAAATTGGGAAAAATGGTTTACCATAACTTGAGGAATCTGTTTTGACTTCAACAATTTTTGTAATCGTATACAGTTTTGTAAACAGTTTTGTATTCTCAAACGGCTACGATTACAAAAATCTTGTACCCAGTCAATAGTAAAAAGGTTACACTGTTTAGTCTCTCCTTTTTACGAACAAGAGAAAACTACAACAATCTAAGATGAACAAAGTGTTGGAGAAAACCATTCTGAACCAGGTGGATAATAGAGAGTTAGAATAACATCTTGTACCCAGTCAATAATAAAAAGGTTACATTGTTTAGTCTCTTCCATATTCGACACTAATCCGAGACTCTACTACTTGATTTGTATTTTCCGAACCTGCATAAGTCTTAACGCTTTCTTATTATTGTTTACATCCTTAATCATCATCCTTGCTACGGCTTACATGTAGTCATCCTCATAATCATCTCTTGGTTACTAGATCTCATCATTCTTGTCACTTGGTTACTTGTATTCTTCATCACTTGTTTACTTGTCATCATCCATACTCGTCATCCATCTCGCTGTTCCAGCCATTTGCATCATATTTACATTTCCGCATTCATAATTACTTTATTGCATTGCAATTCTAGTCTAGATTTTTCATTAGTCCATGTGTTCAACCTCTTCTATACTACATCGATTAATTTCGGTTGTTAGACGGGTATAAATTGCATTTGATATCCCGTGCGTGAAAACACCGTTATCAAAGAGATAAACTTGAAATCTTTAATTCTTATCCTAAGAGGATTACGAGATTCTCTCAACATCTAGCCGACTTTCCTCCACTATATAAAGAGAATCACGAGCCAAAGAGAAGACACACAACTTACAAAAAACATAAAGGATTCCAGGCTAATCAGCTCACCAGCTTTCTTATTTTTTTCGTTCTTCAATTGTTCTTGAGTTTCTATTTAAAGATTGTTGTAAGGGATCTTTGACCAAAAAAGAAAAAAGAAAAAAAAAAGATTGTCCTAAGGGAGAAGTTCTCATCCGCATTTCCACATATTTAAATAAGTTTTCTAAACCCTCTTTTACTATATACTATTTCAATTTCAATTGCTTTCATGTCTATTATTACCATCCACCTAATCATTATTTGAGAAGTCCTTTAAGTGAAAAAACTGTGACTAGGCTCAAAAGAATGACGTGTAAATGATGACTGGATTTCCACGTCAGCCTAAAAAATTTCTAAACATTTTCTCAAAAACTTGGTTAGGTTGCCGATGCGATTTTGTGGAGAAGAAGATTTGATGCATTTGGAGAAGAAGATTTGATGCGAATCATCGTTGTTTTAAGACCAATCATTCGTGCGTTTGTGGTGTTGGTGGAATACGTTCGGAATCGCATATCTATGGTGAGTTTAATCGATTCAACCCTTACTCGCAAATCACTTACAAAACGTTGAGGAGAAATAGTGATGCGTTTCTGATTTAGGGTTCAAATCTTCTTCTCTC
>OVAF01001775.1:0-19445 GCA_900406245.1 Odontarrhena argentea | reverse complement strand
TTTTCGGGTCGGATCCGGTTCTTATTTTCGGATCCGGATATTATGCCCAGGCCTACTAAAAACTAAAAGAAGTTGACGTAACCTTTTTTCTAGAACGAGTAAAACAAATGTTTTTAATGATGAAAACGTAACGGCAACACAATAAAATGGGGACCAACCAAAAAACGCGCCAAGAATGATGTCCGTTAGATTATGACCGTTGGATCTCCTCATTTCTCTAACGTTGTCGCCATTGATTGGTTTGTTTCTTCCACATTGGACCCACTCGTTCAACAAACCAACAATTCTCACTTTTTTGGGTTCATATTGAAATATAAAAAAACTATAGATAGGAACTAGTGACATTTAAGTTAAAAGGAGCTACACTTGAGTTTAGTAAGAAAGTAATCAGTAGAGAAAAGTTGGAAATTAAGTAAACTAATGAAGAGCTAGTCATTGTTGTTGTTATAAATTATCTATACACATTGAAGACTAAAGGTGTCTATGACCTAACACCCAACCTAATATCATTAACTTGTGTTTTACATGTGATATTAACAAGGGGTGATTTTGAACATCGAAAATTTATGAGTGGAAGATCCAAATTTTCACATGTAAAATAATGCTAAAACTCTAGCTATAAGCATATATGACTAATAAATAACTAGACAAACTAATTCGTTGAATTGTTGGAAATTTTTGGATTTCTTGTACCGAGTTATATATTTTCTAACTGGAATAATATTTTTGTTTTGGACAAAGATCTTATAGAAGTGTTTAAAATTCCGATAAATTATCAAGTATATCTCTGTAACGTCATACCATCTATGTTGTAAATTTACGAGTAAATTAATAATTATATAAATGAATATTTACGGTCGGTAGAAAATTTTTATGTCTCGATTTGCTTTTCTTACATAATGTGATTAAATATTTATAGACCGTTAATATGAGTTGAAAATCCATCGTTCATACTATATGAAGTTTAAGTGATTTCATTTTTTGATATACATTTTTAAAATTCTAAGTCATCTTCAAGTAAACTGAAAAATCAGTTTTGTTATAAATTAGGTTAAAGGAAAATACTTAACTTATAATATCAAAAGAAATAAATAAATAATGTATAATAGATTCTCACGAGGTGTGGTGTAACGGGATCCAAGGACATTTGACTTGTGAGAAGTGATATGGACTTCATGGTTGTCTTCCAGCTAGCTAATCCAAGCCAGCTCCACTCATGATTCATACTTATCATTGTCATCATCTATTCATTATTACCTGTATTTTCTTAATACTATATGAATTTCATTTTTAATTTTAGAAAAAAAAGAATTTTAAAGCTTATGCACTTTTATTTGACAAACATCTATATATGATATCGCTCCCCATAGATCAAATTGCAATGATTCATGGTAGTGACCACTCTACTCTTATTCCAACTAATATCTTTTATTCCTCCCACGTAATTTATTGCTTTGAGGTACCACTTTAACATGTTTTTTCATATGAAGATATTATATTTATAAATTGAATATTAAACTTTGCTTTTTTCTTCTATATATTACTTTTTCAAAAGTGACTAATAAGTTTCTAACGTCTAGATGCGGATCGGATTCGAAGTATATATCTTTTGGTTCAAGAGAATACAAAAAAGAAAACCTCAATACTACGACTAAAAGACTAAAACATTTATACATTTCTAGTCTAAATTTACTGATCTAATAAAAAGGTACTACACTAATTTAATTTGCTTTGTTACTAAAATAAAAAATAATCTCAAAAACTAATATATACTCGATTTTATTTTTGAGTGAAACAATATATAAACACCTATTCGCCTATAGTATGTCCAGAAACATTTGTGTTAGCCTATTGTGGTAAACAAACAATTTATTTATTTATTGTAAACTTTGGTATAACAAATAATTAGGAGTGATTAATTAGTTGTTGACCTATTACACATTAGGGTTGAACAATAATGCACATAGATACCAGAACTAGAAGAAAGAAAGCATATGCATGGTCTTACGATCAATTGAATTTACCCATCAATTAGCTAGATATCTACCATATGCATGATCATGTTCTGTTTTATTCTTTTCTCCCCTAAATTTTTGGTAGTCGGGTAATTTACGTTATATATCGTTTACATGAGATTAGAGATCAATCCGTGAAAGGATATTTATTCACAAATATTTTGCTGTGCTTGTAGAAGATTTTTAAAGAAAAGGATTAGATCAGGCTTGGGCCAAACTACTTGTTGGGCATATAAACCTAAAAGGGCTTGAAACGTGAAGCACACAATGTTCATAATCTACTGTCATTACACTGATAGCATACTGCATACACTATAAGGTCTGAATGTTCTGGTAACAAGATGTAACATCCACTTTGGATAAAGGATTAACTTTTAAGAATGAGTGAAATGCCCATAACGTTTGTCCAAATTAAATGCCCAGAATGTTTTTTGAACAATGAGTCAATGACATGTGCATGTAAGCTAGTGATGGAGAAAGTGTTCTTTTGTATGGATGTAAAAATATGTGTGATGATTTTGCAATATAAAAAATAAGTTGAAAAAGTTTGCAAAAAAGTGCCCACACGCAGGATCGAACTACGGACCTTCAGTTTACAAGACTGACGCTCTACCACTGAGCTATACGGGCTTTTGCTTATCATTTTTCATTAATGATAAATTTTGATTAAATTAGATCCTCATTTACGAATACACCTAATACATTTCATAAAATTAATGGCCATAATACTGTCAGATAAGAAGTCATTCATTCACAACTGTAAATAACAGTATGACATCGACATTACCACTAATCATACATTCATATTACTAACAAATCAGTTCTTGTAAATGTGAGGCGTGATTAAAACAAGAGAAGAGAGGCAAAAATGCCAAGAACATGGTAATTGTAGACCAAAAGAACATATTTTTCAACCAAAATCTAAATTTCTAATTTCACTTCAGAGATTTCTATTTTTTTTTTTCTATTTATTCGCATAAGTTTTGTTTTCCGTTTAGTCAGATTTATATCTGCCATTTCAACAAATTTACCGTTTAATCCAAAAAAAAAAAAACCGAGCCATGTTAATTGGAATTTACTGGTTTTTGTCAGTAGATTTTTCCAAGATCAAAGAATGAAAAAAAAAAAAAAAAAATCCACTTCAAATTGTATACGAAATGAAAAAATAAAAATAAAAAATGTTTAATCCCAAATGAAAATTACGAGCTTGGAAAGGAAGTAAAAATATTTATTTTTACCATTTAAAGAACAAAAAATCACAAAAATCTCAATCTCAGAAACCAATCGAGCAAAAAAAAAAAAAGCAATGAATGGGTCTCATCGTCACCATCTTCTCCAACTAGTCCTATCATGCCGTAAAATCACAGCACAAGTGACTCAATCCGGAACCACAACAATCATAGCCATGGCTTCATCATCCGAACAAGAGTTCTTAGCACAAACCCGAGCCAATCTCTACAAATTCCCTCGTGCCAACAACTTCTGGGATTCGAAAACAGCTTCACGGGTCGGTGAGAAACTCGGGTTACGTTTGAGAGAGATTGGTGTTGATGCAGTTTCGATCGATGCTGATGAAGAGATTTCGAGACCGATTCAATATCGTAAAAGGGTTCTTCCTTTGTTTGATTCTGTTAGAAAGACTGGGATTAGAGTTGATGGTACTGAGGTTTTGAATGAGATTGGTTCTGTTGTTTCTAGAAATTAGAGTTTGGTCGGAAATAGTTTCTGAGAGATTTACAGGAACAAAGTTTGTTTTTTTGTTTTGGTATTCAACAGAAATTTTGATTTTGTCATTTATGCTTTGAAACTAGGCTTTTATCATAGGACTTATTTACTTCTGTGGAAATGGAGAAATTGAGGTTGTATAGTGTATTATACAATCATGTTGATATGCAAAGCAATGTTTGATTGAATGAAACAGATTGAGGAAATTGGGATTAGTGATTAGGAGATGTGTGTTGTGGTATAGTAACTTGCACAGTGCCTGCCACATTAGTAAATAGACAAGAGACCACACACTAGCTTCTGTGATCATCCACAAGACAAGACCACATGCAACTACGTTTATTTGAATTCATCCATTTATGTACTAGAAGTATTTGAGTTTGTAGAAATGTATCTGAAGAATTAATCTTCCATCACACTTTCTGGCAACTAAGCTAAATCAAAAGAGATTTTACTCAGAAAACAATGAGGAAGAGAAGTATGATATTAGTAACAGGGTTCACTTCAGTATATACAAATGAATTCAAGAGACAGATGAAGTTAGAGCAAGAGTCTGGTAAAATTACTGGCCAACTTTTGATCTAATTTCGACTCAATAGTTAAAATACAACAAAAAATGAAGGAACCACCAAGATGATATATAAGAGAAATGAAGATGGAAACTTCAAGCGATATAGCATTACATTGTACATTTAAGGAAAAACTGTTTTGTATTTGACTTGTTTTCGACTTAAGCTGCTGCAGAATGTTTGGTCATGCGTGAGTTTCTACTTGAGGAAGAACTTCCAAATGTCTCTGTCTGTGGTTTCCTTAACCAAATGAGCTCCTAGTATACTTTCCTCATCAACCAAGTTCCTCAAATGTCTAGCTCCGCTGTTGAATCCCACATACTGCTTCTTTGTCGCTAGATACATTACACCATAAGGCGGTCTCAGGCACTGTTTCCACAAAAAAACAATATAACTATCAATATAATAAGAACACAACCACCGAGTCAAGAGCTAGAGAGAGACAGGAGCGAGACCTAACCTTCTTTATGAGAGAATATAGTTTCTTCAGAGAAGTATGGGAGTAAGGGATCTCGGTCATTAGTATGACATCATATCCACATTCTCCTCCTTGATCAGTCTCGTTAGCTCTTTCCCACGCTCTGCTTCCCGAGAGCTTCCTTGACCTCCTCGAGGAGAAATCTTGTTGTCCTGTAATGCTTCCGTCCTGGCTGCTACATCCGTCCATGAAATCTTCCTCCGAGAAGCTCAAGCTCATAGCCGGGTTAGCTGGTTCAACATCGGTTCTTATGATGGATAGAACACTCGGGAGCTCTTCCCATTCTCCTGCATAGAAACGAACAGACGCAGAGACGGCTTGTCTTGATGGTGTGAGCGGGCTTTCTGGCTGACGGCTTTGTCTCTCCCGAGCTTGCTCGAGATTAGCAAGGACGTTTGGGATGGTTGTGCATCTTATTGTTTCTGCGTTGAGGTCTTGAAAGTGGACAGAGGAAGCACCCTTTAGAAGAAGCAAAAAATATTTATTTAAGTGACTTTTTTTCTTTTTCTTGAAACGTGAAAGTAACTGTTCTTGCAGCTCGGTTTACATACCTTTAAGCAGGCAAATATCCCAGGAACTCCATAATTGCAACCAAGCTGTTCATTGAAATCATGATAAGTCAAAACACGAAGATTTGGATGAGGGAGTTTGTTTCAAAATGGAAAATGCATAACAACTTCATTGTGGTACAAATCCAGAATAAAAATATTCAGTGGAAAGATCGCAAATGTTAAAGACTTGTGGCAAAGAATGTATCAGGCCACCTAACTATTCAGTGGAAATGGAATGAAAACTAAAAGAATCAAAGAAGTTTGTAAATACCTCAAGGACTCGTTTTCCCCTGAAGCTTAGCTGACCATCGCGGATCTCGTTTTTAATGACATTAACAAGATCAATAGAGCTTTCCCAACTTTTCAAAGAACCTACACAAATTTAAAATTGAAACAGTTTGCATCTTTGGCGATTATATCTAAAGGCAGGAGGAGATCAGTTTTGAGTGAATGTCAAAATGTTATGTACATACCTTCGTATTTCAGTGGAGCAGTTTCGGAACCAGACAGCCCCATGATATCAGCAACACTTACTTTTCCCTACAAGAAATCGATGATTTGCAAATGAATGCATAGGTTTAATGACACTACTACAATAATTTTTCTAAAGAGGTATCATGATCTTTGTGAATAATTAAGCAAGAAGACTCAAGATAGCAACAAAGCCCCTTAAAGGTTAGTACCTTAAACGCTTGTAAAGCGAGCACATCTAGATTCTCCCCTGAATACCTGTGATTAGCTGCTGCCTACAGCCAAAAATAAGCGAACTAAGAATTAGAAATTGCAACATTTAATCAATAATATACTCTTTTCTCAGAATGGAAGCTAATCCTCATTTTTCTCAAAGTTTTTCAGCAGCCAGAAGATATGTAGTGGGAAATATACATAGCGAGTACGATTAAACCGAAAGGAAATGAGAATTGTGGTTTACGGAAATGATATTATAACGAAATCGACAATGAGAAAACAACCTTAGAAGGTATGATCTCAACAGCTGGTGATGAAAGCTGCAAATCCTTCTCAGATATGGCAGACACACCGCCTCGATCCTGAGGCAGCAAGCCAGGTAAGCATTGGGCTAACAAAGACGGTGTACGCATCCTTTAATTTCGAGTTCTCAGCAATACTCCAATGGTACTAACAATCTAAAACATATAAAAAAAGATCAAATCTTTAGTAAATGGGATAATCACTCTAAAGTCTAAACACTAAACATAATCATATTTCACCTAACACCGTTACAATCACATGATTTACAAAATTCACATGAATGCAACTTTCAAAGATAAACCAAACAAAAACTAGTTAGAGACAAACAAAAGTCAAAAAATGAGAACTTTACAGATTCAAAACTAACCCAACTGCGAGATCTACATGAATCTATAAAACTAAATCAAAATCAAAAACATAAACCATCAAGTCCTTATAAACCAAAATTTTCAAAAATGAAGTCAAAATTCCGATTCAATTCCATTTCTAGAAAACAACCTATTACAAGATCAATGGAGTATCAAGAAAACAGAAGATGAAGAAGATCACTTACAGTTTTGCTTGATGATAAATTAAAAAAGAGTTTCCGACACGAAATTCAAGTCTGAGAGAGAAGAAAGATGAGATTCGTCTTCGTCTGAAACACGGCGAAAATCTAGGGATCAAACACAAGGTTGAAATTTCTAAAGAGCGAAGAGATCTCTCACACGTTTTAAAGTATACACAAAATATAATTCTGTAAAAGGAAAGACTTTAAAGAGAGGGAGTTTGGCCAACAAATCGAAGCTTCGGTTTCAGACTTTCCCTGGTCTCTCTCAGACTTTTTTTTTTTTGTACACCTGTCTTCAAAACTATTTATAATTCTAGTCCTTTTTATTCTTTGGAAATTATTCAACTGACTACTTTATTTTGTTTCTTACGGTCGTGGTCTGGTTTTGGACGTTTCTGTCCCATTTCGTGGAAATTGCAGTTTTTTTATTATATTTCCTTAATTTATTCAATGGTATGGGTCTAGTAAACAGGCTTCAACTACATGGACTAACAAACTCAACTACCTACCTATCTACTCAACTTCGACCACCTCTCTTCAACAATTGAGTAATTCTTTTTCTAAGTTTTTGGGTACTATTTTGCATACTAAATTGAAAAGAGAAAATTCCCAAAAATACGTCAATTATAACACATACCAAAATACGACATAGGCTCCGACTGGTAACACGTAGTATTGGAGTTGAGTTGTTGTAGATGTTACTTTTTGATGTAACTCGCTGTAAAAAATACGTGGTAAAAACTGTAGCATTTTGCGGTGAGTTTGCAGTAGAAATTTGAGTTAGTATTCATAAAAAAACTTGACTGGTAACTTTTTTGCGGTATAGATTGCAGTATGTAATATTAAAAAAAAACTTAACTCATCTATAAAACATGCCATTTTCTATGAGTTGAGGTTATGAGTTGAGTTAACAAATTTTCTAAAGACATAACTCAAAATTGTAAATCAATCTTACCACATTCTAATTCAACTTGAACTAAAAAAAAATCAAACGAAATCATGATTGGTAGCATTTTCGAGTTATCAATGAGTTAAACACATAACTCAAGCTAACTCAATGATAACTCATGTTACCAGCCAAAGCCATAGTTTCTCCCAATATTCATCAACATCGCATAATCTTAATCGATTTTTCTCTAAATTTTTGATAACACATGATCTATCGCGTTGTCTAAAACATGAATTTCACTCATATTATCAAGAGATCAGAGATACAAGACTCAGGTTAAGAACCTAATTAGCAATGTAAGTAGCCTAAATAAAGACTCGGTTTATGTAGATAAATGACACTTAAAAAATAACAACAGAGAGCTTTGATATTATTGATAATACCTTAAAGTTATTACTTATAGTCAAAGACTCGAACCCAACGATGTCCCAACAAGTCCAATAAAATGTCAAAATGAGTCCATATGTATAGGATTTTCTTGCAAGCGTATTGAGTATAAATATGTTTGTTATGAGAACAATAAATGTAATCTAGAGAATAATAAAAAACTCTCATTCTATCAAACATATTTTATGATTTAATCTAAATCGATTCAATTTTGGTGTTCTTCGAGTAATCTTTCTCTTTTTATATTTCTTTTGTACATATAATAAAGTTCATTGAGCCACTTCATTTTCATCATCTTTTTTTTTTTTTGAGAACCTCATTTTCATCATCTTATATCTCTTTATTTAAGCTTAATTGAGCTGACGGAAAGAAAAAAGTAAAAGTTAATTTTTTTAGCTTGAGTGAAAAAAGAACATATCAAAATTGTGAAACACATGAAGTATCTAGTTTTACCCACTTGGTTACCTTACATATGACTTATCTATTTTCATTATTTCAAGAACTTGTCAGCCCACACATCATTGTCAAGGGTAGTAATCTAATGAGGTAGTTACCAATTTTTACAGTAACTTCTTGTAATCAAGGTGTACACGTAATAAACCGTTTAGTCCAAAATCAGTAATCACAAAGTTATTTCATTTTGAGTCAATCGGGTAGATAATACAATTAGATCCTCAAATTAGGAGAGTAGCCAAAATACTTTTTAACCGAGGTTTTGGCTAACCAAAATCACCTAGAATTACAAAACTATCCTTTAACCACCATATCCTTCATCTATATAAACAAATCTTACCGAATAGATATTTATTTTACTGCTTTCTTTTCACCGACATTCTCTCTTTCTTCTATTATATTTTCAATTGATCCTCATTATCTTCAAAAAGGAAAACAAAATAGAAATTTTGTTTCGAAAAAATTCAAGATCTCATCGAGATCTTTATTTTGAATACAACGAAGAATATTTTTGGCGAAGTTCTGGCTAAGCTCTGGTTCGGCCGGCGAAACCTCCGGCCAAACCTCCGGCGAGATCTCCGGCGATACCTTCGGTGAAGTTACGTTTAAATACACTTGTTACTTTCTTCTTTGATTTGGATTCTAAACTATAGGTTTGAATTTCTAAATCCAAATCTGTTGATGTACATTTTGCTAACAATAATCATGTTTTTAGCAGAAGAAATCAGAAGAAATAAGAGATAGAGATGAAGATGGTTATAGATGAAGATGAAGATGAAGCACGGTGCAAGAGAGAGAAGAAAAACAAAATATCAGAGAAATAAAAAAAGAAAAATAAAGGAAAAGAAAAAGGGCAAAATTGTATTAAAAAGAATTAGAATAGCATTTGGCTATTTCACCAATTTAAGTTCTTTACGTAGCAGCCGAATCTAAATACTCTTTCATTTTCAACACATGCTAGATCTGCTAAGTCTGGGTCCTTTTGTAGATGGTTCGAGTAGAGCGTGATTACACGCGCGTAAGTCACCAATTATTAGTTATTACACGTGTACAAACACGTACGGTTAGGATTGAACTTGAGCAACCAGAAATAGAGGATGAGAAAGCGAGTACAAAATATGTATATCATCTCGCGAGTTGGATCAGATCTATTTGTTGGTATTAAGACAAATCTATCCAGACTAGCTTTGCCACGTAGATAAACACAATTATTGCCTGCTTCTCACCTCACCGTAACTCTGTCTCCTTCCTTCTCCTTCACCTCTTTAAAAATGTTAACTTTTTCGTTTCTCACGGCTCCATTTGTGCCGTCACAATTTACCTCGGCGATTCTCAAATCTCTATCCAATTTTTCCTAGGAAAAAGATCCGTAATTCGATTTTTTTTCCCGGGATCGATTTTTTTTCCCGGGAAAAATTCCTGCATCTCGTTTAATTGAACGAGAACTGATTCCTTCCCCATTTCCCAATTTGTTTCTCGGCAAGTCTCAGAATTTCAACCAGACCAATCTCAATTTGTTTAGCTCAGATTAAGAGTTTTTTCCCTCCTCTTTGGTCTTGTTGATTTTGTTTGTTGCCCTGTTTCGAAATTCTCTTGGAAGATTTGAGGTCAACGTGGTAGAGAGAAGAAGAAGAAGATGACATTGACGATCCCATCAGCTCCTGGGAGCTCAGGGTACTTAGATATGTTCCCAGAGAGAAGGATGTCTTATTTTGGCAATTCTTACATTCTCGGTTTGACTCTTACTGCCGGAATTGGAGGTCTTCTCTTCGGTTACGACACAGGTCTGACGTTTCTCTTACTCCAAAAACATGTAATAATCACAAATTAAGAGGTTTTAGGACTTAGATTTGATTTCTATAGTAACCCATTTGTAGAAATTTTGTACTTTTGAATTGAATACTGAAGTCTTCAAATCTGATTTACAGGTGTGATTTCCGGTGCGCTTTTGTATATTAAGGATGATTTCGAAGTTGTTAAGCAGAGTAGTTTCCTACAGGTATATATATATATAGGTTTAATGTTTTGTTTTGTTTTCCAAAGTGGTAAGTGACAGTGTTAGTAGTGATTTATGAAGAAATGTGACCTTTTGTAGGAAACTATTGTGAGTATGGCTTTAGTTGGTGCAATGATTGGTGCGGCATCAGGAGGTTGGATTAATGACTATTATGGGCGCAAAAAGGCGACTTTGTTTGCTGATATTGTCTTTGCTTCCGGAGCTATTGTTATGGCTGCTGCTCCTGATCCGTATGTATTGATAGCGGGTCGGCTCTTAGTTGGTTTAGGAGTTGGTGTTGCTTCTGTTACTGCACCGGTTTATATAGCCGAAGCGTCTCCTTCGGAAGTTAGAGGTGGACTTGTGAGCACTAATGTTTTGATGATTACTGGAGGACAGTTTCTTTCGTATCTCATTAATTCTGCTTTCACTCAGGTTAGTTTGATAAGCATAATATCTTTTCGTACTACCGGAAAATGAGTTTTGGTGAATTTTGTTCCTTCTATGGAGAGCAATGGTCCATTATCTTTGACACTGCGTCATTCTTGCTATATGCTCGTAAGCATTCTCGGAATTCTCATAGCTGTCCGTGAGTTCAGAACTGTGACTGTGATGCTCTTTTTATCTAACTCTGGTTAGGATCGAGAAATGTGAACTCAGTAGTAAAGTGGTTGCTTATGGTACCTATATTGTTTATGAACTGAAATTGAACTAAACTTAAGAAGCCCAGCAATAGTTGATATAGATTGACAAGATCTACACTCGCATTGGGATGTCGTGTATTGTTTTATTTATATTAGACATTTTTGTGACCTTCATTTTGGTTTATCTCAATTTTCAAGTTTACTTTGCTGCAGTTATTCATGTCCCAGCTAAGGCAGCTTATCTGTCCTTTCACCATGACGAGAAAATAAGTCATATCCTGAGTTCCAACAAAGGTCACTTTTTGGTGGTCCTTTTGCATTAATCGTGTTTAGAATTTGAAACTTTTTTCCATAAACTTCAAGTGGATTTGGTTTTATAAATATGCAAGGTTGTGATAGGTCTTTTGCAAATGTAGCTTGGCATTACCGGTTTTCTTTTTGTCTAAGAAACTATAAAGCAGAAGTGTAACTTTAGCAATTTATCGATAGCTCATGAGATTGTTGGTGGCAGGTTCCAGGAACATGGAGATGGATGCTTGGTGTTTCCGGTGTTCCGGCTGTTATTCAATTTGGCCTCATGCTGTTCATGCCCGAATCCCCTCGATGGCTTTTCATGAAGAATCGTAAAGAGGAAGCCATTCAAGTGCTCGCGAAAATCTATGACATCTCGCGGCTGGAGGACGAGATTGATCATCTTTCCGCGGCTGAAGAGGAAGAGAAACAAACGAAAGGCACTATTAGTTACTTGGATGTTTTCAGATCCAAAGAGATGAGACTCGCATTTTTCGCTGGAGCAGGACTTCAGGTAAAGTAAATATCGAATATTGCAGTCTTGACTCTGAAGTTTATTGGACTTGAGATTTGAAGAAAGTTACAATGTCGGAAATTTCGCAGGCATTTCAGCAATTCACCGGTATCAATACTGTTATGTATTATAGCCCTACGATAGTCCAAATGGCTGGATTTCAATCAAACCAGCTAGCGTTGTTACTCTCTCTCATTGTTGCTGCCATGAACGCTGCTGGAACAGTAGTCGGGATTTACTTCATCGATCATTGTGGTCGGAAAAAGCTTGCTCTATCAAGTTTATGTGGTGTCATTGTATCTCTCATAATCCTCTCAGTCTCATTCTTCAAACAATCTGATGGAGGGCTCTATGGTTGGCTTGCTGTGCTTGGCTTAGCTCTATACATTGCTTTCTTTGCACCGGGAATGGGTCCAGTCCCATGGACAGTAAACTCAGAGATATACCCACAGCAGTACCGAGGCATTTGCGGAGGCATGTCTGCAACAGTTAACTGGATCAGCAACTTGATTGTGGCACAAACATTCTTGTCGATAGCGGATGCAGCTGGAACAGGAGTGACTTTCTTGATTTTGGCGGGAATCGCGGTTCTTGCGGTTATCTTTGTGATTGTGTTTGTCCCTGAGACTCAAGGACTAACGCTTTCGGAAGTTGAAGAGATTTGGAAAGAAAGAGCTTATGGACATAACACCGGTTGGGGCAGTAGCAGCGATAGCAATGAAGGGTTACTCGAGCAGGGATCACGGTCTGAAGAATCTTGAATGGTCCAGGCTTATACATTGAGTGAACCGAGATTTGGCTCCGGTTTAACTCTGTGATCTTTGATTGCGATGTTGAAATTGTAATGTGTTAGGAACTATGTTTGTGAATAAATACATTATAGGGTCCACTTTGGATTCCAATATTTTTCATGTCCTATGTTGTAGAGATTTCTTGTCTGCAAAATCTCAATGATTCATGTGGTTATGATCAAAATGATGCGTTTTCACTATCAAAGATGAGCAGAGAGCATTGATTGTATGAATGTTGATCACAAACACAAACATAAGACTTGTCTTATGAACAGAGATGTATTGTCCTTTTGTCATACAATTAATTGATGAAGATGAAAAAGAAACATTTATGGTTATTGGACACGACAAGCAAATTAGAGACATGGAATGGTCCACCGAAAGGTATGATTGGGATTATAAGTTATACCATATCCTTTGTGTTGTCTTATGTGTCACTATACAATGTAGGTCTGTGTATTTGGTAATTCAATATTTGTTGTGTCAATATGTAATTAGTACTTTAATCATATTTCTTTGATCTTTTTGTATTTATTTGGAATATATTTATCTTTGCTATAGATATGGTTATATAGGTGCAATGGGTTCATGAACCTATTACTTTAATAGAGTTTTTTTTTTTTGGACAAAAATTATAGATTATTGGTATTTTTATTACAAAAATGTATACACATAATTATCTATTTATATACAATAGTGACGAACAATAACATATAATTACCAACTAGTAAGCATCTAATTTGTATGAGTCGAAACTGAACTGAAAGTCTGAAACCTATCGCCATATGATTTCAAAAATCAAAGTTTCTTTAAAAACTAAGACTACAATCTATTAACATTTGAATCCGATTTAAAATCGAGATCATACAAAACTATTAAAAACCAAATCATCTGAACTAAAATTGAACCAATATACAAACTATATTTTTCATATAAAAATATATAAATTGATCCTTAACATTAGATTTTATGGCATTAATCCATATTTAACTAATTATATCAAGTCTTTACTATTCTTAAGCATTCAATTATCTAGACTAAAACAAAACATATGAGCGAAATCGGATTCGAATAAGAAATTCACATAAAATCATAGACAATTAATCCAAAAGAAATCAATGAAACAATTTCATAGTTTTAGTTATGCCTATTGGTTTTGGTTTTTTGTTATTTCTTCACATTAAACGATATTTATATAAAAACTCAAATTCTACAAAGCAAAACCAAAATAAAAAACAAAAAACCATTTGTGAAAATAATAGAATACTTGGTGAAGAAATATAGACTTTTTTTTGTTTTTTTGAAAGAGAGAAATATAAACTTTATCGAGAAACATAGTGTTTGATAAAAGAAACGTCTACAAAATCAAACAACAATTCAAAAAAACCAAAAAACAAACAAAATGAAAGATAAACAAAATATTAAACTGAATTTTCATCGAGATAAGCTTATAGAATGGACATAACAATTATATAATAACTCTATAATTTTCTCATATCTTGAACCATATAAATTATCTTCATATGATATTTATATAAATCAACAGATTTTTAATTACAAAAAAACCATAAAATTAACAGATATTATCACCCACTGATACATAAAAAGTAAAAAATAAAAATAAAAAATAAGAAGGTAAATGTGACAAAAATGATAATGATAAAAGTGGGACCAAAGTGAACATGAATGTCGTGAAGACCAAAGAGGAGAGTTGGTGTTGAAATGGTGTAAATGTGGTTCTGATTAGTTGAGCTGAAAAAACAAAAAGTGACACGTGAGTTGTTGGGTCTCTCTTCTTTGTCTTCATTTTTTAAGTGGGCCCTTTTTTAAAAAAGCCCTAAATAAAGCCCTTTAAATTCTTATCGTAACTGATCACACGTGGCATTTCCCCTGCCTTTTGTCTCTCGTTCACATGTGAGTGATGATGATTCTTTCTTCTTCCCCATGTCCCTATATATTTATAAATCCTTACCCTTCCACATGCGTTTGTTATTTGTTTCCATCATCACAATTATTGAATCGAACTAGGTGTTCAATAATTCACTTGATTTTGGCGTTAATTTACGATATAAAACTTAATTTGATGGTTGTTGATCCAAACAAACTTGTTTTGATCAGAATAGTAAACTTTATTTGGTTTGTGTCTCCTGATCATTATTCTTAATTATTGTACATATTAGGTTACATGCACTCTATATTAGCGGATGTTTGTTTCGTTTGGTAGCGTGTCTTTTAATTCATCTCGATCTTGAAGTAGTTTTGATGATTAAACATTTTAGATCAAGTTTTGGGGTGTGTTAATTTTGATAATGTCTTCCTATTTAACCTCTTGTCTCGAGCCTAGACTCGGAATCACTTTTATGATCGCTCTTGTATTCTTTTGTTTGTTTCCAACAAATTTTCGGTAGATGAAAAAAAAATAATATGTAGTCGATTCAACAATAATGATTATATGATCAATCACTAATGAGCGATGGACTCTAATTCTAATTATGTTGCATAGACTTTTGATTTAAAATTAAAATACAATGAATGAATTACCCCATGATAGTTATTTTAAATTTGAGTTTCCTAACACAAAACAACACTCACTAGATGTTGTATATATTAAAAAATGCAAACCTTTCTATCATTTGTACATATCTCGTGATCCTTCGCTTTTTGGTGAGTTACGTGCACTAGAGTCTAGTGATTAGTGGGCATAATTTGCGGTCAATCCTTCTATAATTACTCGTGAGTAATAATCATAAGTTACTTGCACAGTTTTGTGATAATTAACTAAAGCAAACGCTGCTCACTAAACAAACAAATATAAAGGAGGGAATATATAGAGTATGTACATTTGAAACTCTTAATTTAGTATTCAATGTTTAATGAAAAAAGTCTTCGGTGGTTAGTTACTTATTGTTTGGTTGGTCTAAATATATTAAACGAGTCAACCACTTGGAAAAACATGTCTAAGACACCGTCCAAAAACATAAGAAAACTGCTTTAGCAAAAACATTTTTTTTTTTGACAAGTTTGCTTCGTTAATTTCAAAACAAGAATACAAAATCATTATACATAGTTCAATTACTACATAAACAAGAATATGCAAGTTTTAACCATAATAATTATTTTTATGTAAAACAATTGTGTGATATATATATATGATTTGATTTAACAACCTTCAATGATTTCACTAGTTTTTTTTTTTTTTGTTAAAAGGATTTCTAAATGAATGAATTGTTTCAACCAATTTGATATCAACATCGTGTAGTTAAAAGGCAATAATCACATTTATGTGACATTGTTCATAGCCCATAATCATTAACCACCACAATCATTTGGAGCCTTTCGTTCTACATCCACAACAATAATATGGTAAACTGAACTATCTACTCTTCTCGTGCTTTTTTTTCTCCTCACCATAATGACATAGCATCTATACCATACCATGTCATGACACCATCACATGATGATCATCATAACATGAAATGGTCATATATTTGTATTATTAACAATGCCACGTTTGTCTCTATTGTAATTTGTTGCCGGCGCACCATATATCAAAGTCATGATAATTTGTCAATGAAGCCAATTAGCTCATCAAAAGCTGGACCACGATCCTTTATTTATTTATTTTCCCATTAGAAATTTCGAGAAGCGATCTTGTTTTGGCTTCTACAACCTTTCTTCTTTATGATTTTTGATTTTGTATATTTAGCTGTTTACAGCAAATAAATCTCTAACCAAAGCTACGAGGGTTGTTCAAACATTTATATTATTTTATTCTGTACATACTATATCAATATATATAAGAAATACAGTAGATGTTTATATATCATTTTTTAAGACTTAAGACTATCTTTATGATTTGTTAAACCAATCATAATATAATGATGGTCGATCTTATGATTTGATTTCCATATGTATTTCACTTATATACATCAGTTAGCAAACAAAGGAAGATTAGTAATTCTATTTATTTATGTAGTCGTCAATTCATAAAGGAATTGGGTGGTTAAAATTTCCGTCAGATTTTTTTGAATGGTCAAAAATGAGTTAAATATACTATGCGATGTGGTTTAAATTGTAAATATTGTTTAATGTGAAATAACTGTGATTTGTATATAAAAATAGAAAAAAAAAACGATTTTGTAAATGGTGACATGAAAAAAGTTCTGTCAAATAAACCGCATCTATATATCATGTTATAATACATAGCTTTAAATTGATTCTAAGGAAAATAGAAATAACATCTGTCGAACAAGCTATACAAGATTAGAGAATCAAACTTTTATTTTTGTTTACCAATATCTATTGGAATTTAGATAAGAAATATAATGTTGTTGTGTGGAATCTAAAGTTACTTGACGTAATAAAAAAAGGGTTTATAAGTCGTAGGGAAATGTAAAACTGACGTGGCGCATCTCGAGGCCAACGACTTATAGGGCAGGCCGAAGGTGAATTGTTTTAAAATTAGATTTGTAATCATTAGTTTATTTCACCTACATAGTGCTCTCTATTATTTTTAAATACACATTATTAGTATCTTTATGTTGAGTAGTACAATAATCTCTTTTTCAGTAAATTATTGCAGCAACCTAACGAGTTTAGAGCAAGAGCAACGACTTCTTGTTGCGGTCTCGAGAAGTTAGATATGAAATTTCTATGCATTTTATATACACCCAACTTGTGTAATACAAGTATTATATTTTGTGGGTTTGTTTAAAATGTATGGACCAATGACTTGGCTAAATCTAAAATTCTACACTTTTGTTTGGTGACTAAATAAAAAACTTCTCAATAATCTACGTCCTACTATGTACATAATACCATAGCCACCTAGCTTTACTTTTGTCAGTGAATATTGGTGATTGGTTGATTATCATATATTATCATGTATTTTTGTATTGTGGTAGTAATATCGTGAGATTAATTACATTTGAACTGATTAAAATTGGTGAGATGAATTTATATTGTTATCCACTTTTTTTTTTTTTTAATACAAATGTCATATGTAACAAGTTTTTGTAAATTCGATCAGCTTATGATAATCATTACATGTCTAAAGACTACATACTAGTGGAACTGGTTGTAGATATTTTGGAATCCGCTTAAATAATTTAGACTGATACAAATTAATATTTTTAAGATTTCGGTTTCGGGGAAGAATGTTTCATGAGCTGACTATTTAGATGGATAAATATTGTGAAATTTTTTAAAACAGAGTAGACTTTGTTTTAGACCATTTTTGCTAATCATTGGCGATATATTAATGAACGGTAATTTATAATAATGATTAAATTATTTTTTCAATCGCTGTTAGTCCATCGTAAAATCCTAATAATATATTTTGAACAATCAAAAACCAAACATATATTTTAGTTGTTAGAAAACTTCATGTACTCAAACTTAGTCGTTGGTCATTATGGCAGTGTTTATAGAATATTAATGATCTAACTAAAATTAATATGTCGTTATTACTAGCAAAACCCTTCTAAATTTCAAATGATGTAACTAGTAGTCTCTCTAAACTCTAATTTCTTTTGAAGTGGAGTTAATTAACTAAGTTTGTATCAATTATTGGCCAACAGAATTGCATAATTTGGTTTGATTTTCCTTACGCAATAATAAGTTAGTCTCCATACGTAAGCTAACATAGCTTCTACACTACAATTTAATGAAGAAGTGCAAAACACAATAATGTCCAACTTGACTTTGCTAAGTTTAGCTTCAAAATTTGTTTGCTTCTAATATTCATTGAATCAAAAACAAAATAAAATCTTTCCTACAATGGCATAGATACACTCATACACATATATGTACATAAATCCAATCCTATACCATTAAATCAAAACAAATATGTTTCTATTAACATTACAAAATGAAATCAAATTGAAAATATGTTTCCATTCCCACACCAACATATTTATAGTATTTATTTATTTATTTATTTGCTAGAGTATATTTTTTATTTAATTAAAAACTAAAAAATCGGTGAGAATAATTCTCAAATAACTGAGGGAGGAACAGTTGATCAAGGAACTGGATGTAGTTCTTGAGCAAGAAGAGATGCTTTGGTTTCAGAAATCGAGGGAGAAGTGGATAGTTGAAGGAGACCGGAACACCAAGTACTTCCACACATCCACGATTATTCGCAGGCGGAAGAATCGAGTCGAAAGTCTGAAAAAGTTGGATGGTGGTTGGACCTCAGATGCAGCAGAATTGGAAACGTTGGCAATAGAGTATTATAATAGACTCTACTCCTTGAATGATGTGAATGATGTGGTAGAACAGTTACCCCGGGTCGGATTCAACCCACTCTCGCCCGGTGAGTTGCTGATGTTAACGAAACCATTCACGACGATGGATGTGGCGGCGTCGGTTCGGAGTATGGGGCGGTTTAAAGCACCTGGACCGGATGGGTTTCAACCGGTTTTTTACCAAGATTGTTGGGACGTGGTAGGTGATTCCGTTTCGCGTTTTGTTTTGGATTTCTTCAATCTAATAACCTACCACCGGGGACGAATGATGCATTGGTGGTGTTGATTGCTAAG
>OVAF01001774.1:0-19449 GCA_900406245.1 Odontarrhena argentea | reverse complement strand
ATAAACAAAATAATAACTTTATTTACCCGCGTATCACGCGGGCAGACATCTAGTTATTATCAATAGAAATGAAATTTCTAATATCATTTATTACCATATTTTAATCCAAATTTGGTGAAAAATATTTGATTGGAGGAGAATTGAGAGTCACTTTGAAAGTCGTACCTAAACTCAGTATCCAAAAATACATTTACCAATTTCTACAACCAAGCACAAAACAAGAATAAAATGAAAAAAAAAAAAAACTTCAATTAGATAAAAATTAAAAATGACATGTGATAAAATAAAGAGAATTTGCACCACATATACCTAAATATGATTATATTGTAGGAAATGACCCCATAAATTTTACTGTGTCATAGTCAGATTTTTGGACAAAAATGCCCTTGATAATGACGTTTGTACTCTGCCAAAAAGTTATTTGGTTACTGTGGTCATTGAATTAATTCTGACAGATTGAGTGTATCAGTTTATTATCTAATAGATACAAGAAAGTAGGGAAAGAGAAAAACATTTTTTTTTTATTTTCTTCAAGTTTTCCTTTCTTGCTCTGCGTATCTTGGAGTATCTGTCTCTCCCTATCCTACCTGTTATTCAATAACTCAAGAAATTTAGTGTTTAAAGATCTGCCGATTTCGAACCTCCACCAATACTACTCCGGCGACATGTCTGGCGATATCCCGAGCGGCTCTGGGGTAAAACCTCGCACTTGTAAGTTGGTGCTGAGAGAGATTTTGGGCTAATTAGTGTTATTTCTTACAGGTTTCGAGCATGGAGTTTCCCCCTCGCATGTTTCCGGCCGGTCAAGAACCTGTTGGCGAGCGGGTTAACGTATACCACGAGAATTGCCGGAGTCAGAACCTACGTGATGCAATTTCTGAAGAGGAGAAGGTTAGACTGAAGAACACGATATTTGGGCCGGGGAGAGCTGGGAGGAGAGTGAGGAGAGTGAGGGTTCCCAAACTGAGGACAGGGAGGACGCCAACACTACAGATGGCACACATAACACAGAACAGGTTAACTAATTCAATGTTTGTTACAGATTCTCGTAAATATACAACTTGTACAGTAACAGGTTACGAATACTATGTCTGTCGGCAGACAGAGTTCTCATTGAGCACACAGGCCGCATCGAGAATCCACCACAGGTTATATACTTTGGTAACGGTGTAATCTACTTTGGTAACTCTATAATCATATCTATAACTGGTTACCTGTTACACCTATGTTTTCAGAACCAACCAGTTAATGTGGCTATGTCGGCACCGTCGTTCGACCTTCATTTATCCCAAGCAGCTCCAGATAATCCGCATACCTTGCCTACTACCCAAGAGTCTGATGCAATAGCGGTGCCGAATGAACTACCTAGTCTCGGGGTTCAAAATGCGGGTAAGGGGATTTCTAAGGCGTTCCGATCAACCACACTAGCCACATATGCAAGGAGGAGCCCAAGCATGCCGTGCTCTTGATCCCCGTTATCAGACCGATGAAGCCAAGAAGATGGTTGTTCTCATATACGAGTAGTTTCTTTTAGTTTATGGGTGCGGATGTTTGTTTACTGTTAAAAGTGCCCCGATATGTACGTTTATTTATGGACCGATGACTACTTGTGTAGTATAGAAGTTAACCACGCGCTATCATGCCTGGTAGGTGTTAGCCCGTCTAGTAATTGTTAACCAGCTGTGTAACAACATCGTAACTTGAGACACTTATTTGTATGCCTTAGACATCCTGACTTTGCGTGATATTTATTTTCCCCTTTGGCGTTACTGATTTGCGTTATCATGTTGACTTGTAGCTTATAGTATGTCAATAAGCACGTGTACAGAGACACCCAATGGAGTAGTCTGTTTATATCTAATAAGCTAGGAAATGCATCGTTATCATGTTACTGTTAGAAGTGCCCCAATATGTACGTTTGTTTCTGGACCTGTGACTACTTGTGTAGTATAGAAGTTAACCACGCACTATCATGCCTGGTAAGTGTTAGCCCGTCTGGTAACTGTTAACCAGCTGTGTAACAACATCGTAACTTGAGTCACTTATTTGTATGCCTTAGAGTTCCCGACTTTGCGTGATATTTATTTCCCCCTTTGGCGTTACTGATTTGCGTTATCATGTTTAATCGTAGCTTATAGTATGTCAATAAGCACGTGTGCAGAGACACCCAACGGAGTAGTCTATTTACATCTAATAAGCTAGGAAATGCATCGTTATCATGTTACATTGGTCAGTAAAGCCACATCCTAATTAATTGACATTTACCAATACCTATAAGGGAAGCTAAAATAATTTTCTGTTACACAGTGTACACAAATCACAGAATCGGTGTACTGAAGCCGGTAACTCGTTACACCCGGTGATACAAATTGATACTTTATGTTACCATACTTATTCATCAGTCCAGCATCTGAGCTCGTTCCTACAAAACCCATACTTATTTAGTTAAATCATCATTCAATCCAAAGTGTATCACAGGATGTGGTTCTATGTGAAAATACGAGTATATACCTTCGTTACCATTCGCTGAAAGATTTGCTACATGGACCGTTGATTGTGGCTGGCTTGCTCTAGATTGCGGACTGAAGTCCAGCGCTCTATCTACCCTACTGCCCTCTGCAGCATTTGCTGGCGTGCCTACAATTAATGTTACCAACGTCATTAGCAATGTACTTATAATGTTATCAGTTATCATTTATAGTAGACATGTTTTACTATTTGTTACCAGTAGTTTGGCGGAGTATGTCTCTAGTGTTCTCGTCCCTGTCGCAGAGTGATATCATGGCAGATCTCAGCCCAAAGTCTAGCCTCCTAGCTACCTTATCAGTTTGTTTGTCCTGCAGCCCTTTCCCTTTGTCTTCTCCACCGGCCAATGAAATATAGTCTGCAGTATCTGTTAACATTTATGGTAGGCAGCTACATATGAAGGTATCTATTCTAGCGCTTAACGTTATTTTCCGAGTTAACCTGCATCGTCATCATTAGATAAGGGGCTTATCTCATCATCAATCAATCCGGTTGAATACTCTAGCGCTTCGTTCAACTGGAGCTCATCAAAGTAAATCATCTCCTCTTCGGTGAATAGCTGATCAGTTCCAAATGCTTTTTTCCCAAGGGGTGGAGCTGAGGTCGATCCAGTGCAAGGCGCATCCCTTAGTCTGGTCCCATCCACAGGTTAGGACTTTCGCTTCTCCTCCCAACAGCCTTAGATACGTCCACCGATATTCCCGTTACAGGATCGATAGTCTCACCAAGCGACTCTGTAACGCGGATCAGATCCCGGTAACGATCCACCAGATTCTTCCCCCTCGTGACATACAAGGACTCTGTGTCGCTTTCGACCCTCAAAGCCATGAACAGCTGCATGCCCCCATCATAGCGTATCTCCATAGGCGGTGTTTGCTGGTTTTTGGGAAGGACCATCCAGTCCAGCCACTGGAACGTTAACGCCACCGGCTCATCTTCACGTATTCCAAATTTCTCACAAACCATCCGCATCACCTCCTTGTAGCTCTCTGCTTCTGCAACAACAATGGTGGTTTCTGTAACTGAGTTTTTAATGAGAATATTTTATCCTCGTTCAAATTCAAACAACATGCTAATCCAGTAGTTTTTTTCATTCCCCTTACTGTACGATCTGACCACTCACGCGTGATAGGACGTGTCGCCGAATTCATCTTAACAAGTTGAAGATGGGCAATACCGTAATTCTACTTCACATGAGACTACTCAACCTAATTAGTTTTCTCTTGGAGTCATTGACTTAAATAAAAGTCCAAAAGAGAATATTGGGCTTGTTAACTCTAAAATAAAAGGAGACCACAAATAGTTATTTTTAAATATATAATAAAATACAATTTCTGACATGTCTATATGTGAAGATATAGCATCTAACTCCTCATTGACCGCATTAATTAAGAAAAAGGTTGTGGGGTCCAGTTATGGTTAAGGCCATATGGTAAAAATGCTTTTGCTAATACTCAATTTAGCATGCATGCATACAAATTTTTTATACTCAGTTACAAATTTAGTTGACCAAAAAAAAAAAAACAAGAAGTACAAATTTACAACCAAATATATTAACAAATATTAATCTTCCTCTAATTGTAGTCAATAAAAGCCAACTAAAATCCAAAAAAATCTTGTCAGTGGGGTGTGATTTACATGCTACACTCCCAAGTACATGACAAATTTTACTTGGAAAATTTTCTTCTTCTGAATTGTTTTGTAACCGTTACTTAAAACATATCACAAACAAAAAGAAAAAAAAAAAAAAAAAACATATCACAAACATGAATTTATGGTTAAAAACTACTTAAACAAGATAAGTTTACTTAAACAAGATAAGTTTAATCCTTTCCACTCATTATTTTATTTAATTTTTTCTTTTTGGGTCCATCATATCCCTATATATTTCAACACTTGACTTGAGCAGTTTCACATCCTCAACACTTTCTGAAGTCCATATTTTTCCTCTCTTCTAACTTCGAGTATGTCAACTCTCACCCTTGATCAACTACACACATACCATGCCCAAGAGAGAAAGATCTTCGCCAAGTTGGTCCTCACCTTCGCAAGATCTCCTGCTGAATCACTTCTTGTCATGGCCACATGGCTTTGGCTTGAAGACTTTGGCTATGATAACATACTCTCAGCCATCGTGGTAATGGCAGATCCATTCGTTGCGGCTCTTGCCAAAGAGGCTGTCTCTTGCTTTCAGTGCCTTGAGTCCAACAACCCACCAAATGATGACTTAAACCAAATCCCTCTCACTGAAAAAGTCGTGCAAAAAGCTATATCCATCCCCATAATCTACAACCATCGATACACTGCCATCACAGGAATCAAAAACTTTTTAAACACCGTCTGTTCGAGAATTTTCTCTGACATCCTTCAACAAATCCTCCCTACTTCTTCTTCATCATCCTTCTTCAGTTCCGAAATCCGCCGTCCTCTCATCATCCCTGGTTTTCCGCATCCAACTTTTGGGGGCATCAGTGTGATGCCCCCTCCTCTTGCTGCTGTTGGGGACAACACCTTTGTTGCGACTAATCTCCCTTACAACGAATTGTTTTTTGTCCCTAATGGTGTATGGGGGTGGAATGCTAATTGCATTGCAACCCCAAACGACCGTACCTTGTTCTTAACGTTTTCTCGTGGTTTTCCTGTGACTAAAGCCGAAGTGAAGAAACTCTTCACCGCGACGTATGGAGAAAAAAGCGTTGAAGGCATTTTCATGGGAGAAGACACAAACAGCATTGGCCAGCATGCACTATTCGCAAGGGTAGTCCTAGACTCAGTCACTACCGTGGATTCCATACTCAACGGAGAAAATGTCAGGAAGTTTAAGATCCATGGGAAGCACATTTGGGCTCGCAAGTACGAAGAGAGGGACTGGTCTTGTTAACTGATTAATTAAACTCAAAAAAAAAAGTACTCATGATATCGTTGTTGGTGTGGTACCTTTTATCTTTATCTTATGTTAAACTCTAAATAATTAGAAAACATATGTAACGCTCTCTGACTACATTGAGCTTCATCAATATGAATGGAATATGTTTTCAATTTTATGCATGACCACATCTTTTAGTCTACTTCAAACTTCTCTTTAATGAGTGACTGCAATTTTCTGCATGAGCAAATTCTTTCTCCATATATTTTATAATTCAGATAGATTTTGATTAGATAGTTAACTTTAACTTCTGTACAATCCAGGTTTTCTTAATTGAAAGGACAGTTTCATCATTAAATTACTTGTAGAAGTAGTACTAAATAAGCGCTTGTTGAATCTCAGAAAAAAAAAAAAAAAAACTATGTATAATGAAAATAAAGACAAATTATTGCATGAAACTGAAAACTGATATATATCTACCATTTGCTTTACTAAAGGACTGACTAGGCACAAAAAAGAAAAGCAAAAAAATCCAAAGGTAATAAATACAAAGAGACAAAATTTAATTGTTGTTAGATATGCATGGAAAATAAAACGCACAACAGAGAAGCAAGATTCACGAGGAATGCAAATTTCAACTCATTAAACTATAATTTTAAGTAGTGGCTAAATTTAAAACTGATTTGAGCTTTAATTTGTTTATTCAGTTTTTTACAAATGTCACATATTTGATAGGGCTCAAGAATAGACCTATAGGCATACAACGGTTAATTATCACCAGAATTTGTAACCGTCGAAGCTTCACTTTTAATGTTGGGGTTGTACCACTTTATTAATTTCCTCAAACATTAATTTTATCAACATCCTCCGAATAAGTATCTTTGTCGTCTCTTTTGCATGGTCGAGAGTTGGAGCTTTATCACTTGGATCATTTATTATCGAATCATTCCCCTACAAGCTTGAACATCCCATTCTTTCTATTTGGTTTTAGTTTATTGTTTTGTTGTAATTTCTTCCACTAATGTACTAATGTAGAAACGAATTCTTGGCAAAGAGTTTAGTATTTTCTTGCGGTACTATAATTTCGATGTAGATTAATAAGCACTTTGTTGACCAAAAAAACAATATGGTTCTTTCAAAAAAAAAAAAACAATATGGTTGCGTATATATTTGTTTATAAAGGTGATAGGAGAAATTTAAATAGGAAAGAATATGTAAATATTGTACAACTTTAAAATCTCCGATAAGCCTAGGTCTTTAATAGTACTAGGTGATAATCCGCGCGATTGCACGAGAATGTTTTTTTGGATATAGTTATTTGAAAATTAATTTTAATGGTTATTTATACTAATAATGGTTGAAGAATCAATTATTTTTACATGTGATTTCATGGTTTATGAGGTTTAGAAGTAATATAATACTTAGTTTTGTGTAGAATAGTGACTTTGTTTTACAAAACAATGTTGTGATATGTAGACACTGCTCTTGCTATGAGGGTGTTCTATTTTTTATATTTCAAAACAACAAACATCCTCTAAAACAGGGTTACATATTTAAAATATTTTTCAACACACAATAAACAAAGAAAAAAATAATGCATTACAATCCACCATTTTAGAGTTAAATAGAAGGAATACTTAGACTCTATCTTGTATCATTAGTTCATTACGGTTAACAATCCTATTTAAGTCTCTCTTCAAGCTCTTCCCTGACCGCTTCTAGCTTCTACACCTTCTGATTTACCCAATAGAACATGCATGGATAAAGAACTAGCCCCCTACTATACTATGGTGAATTAGGTCTCTCTTTTTTTATCTACACGATTCAAAGCGTAAAATTATTCGTTAAATACGATGAATAGATTTCTTTCCATACGTTTACATAATTGGTAAGTGTAAGGAAGGATAAGTAAATATAAAATTTAAATCTTTTACTTATTTAAAACTAATCTTGTTTTAGTTTTTTTAGAAACACTCAAGATCACTAGTTCGTGTCCACTTAGAAGAAGTGATTTACGCTTTAAATGTGATATCATCAACGGCTGGTTCTGGACACCGAGAGAGATTATGAACCAAATGTTCAGAATTTCCATGATTTATCAAAAAAAAAAAACCTATTTTAAATTTCCTAAGAATTTCATGTGAAAATTCAACATTTTATATCGTGAGGTAAAAATCTTATGCGGTAAGCTCATAAAAATCTTCCCCTACCAAAAAAAAAAAAGCTCATAAAAATCTTCTGATTTCTTTCTGAAGTTCATATTTTTAAAATATTACATATGAGGGATTTGGTTGGTTGTGTGACATGTCATTAATTAAGACATGTTTGCAAATCTCTAATAACTCTTTTTAACGCTCATGACATGATTATTTAAAAAGGCACGTTGTGTGCTAGAAACCCTAGGTAAAAATTCTTGATTTCCGTTAGGTATAAATATTGTTTTAAAATATACTCGTGCAATCTGTATATACACCGTTTATATTCTATACAGTGAAGCACCGTATCGTTTTATACTATACATATAAAAACTTTACAAGCTTTAATTACACCTCTGTATATACATATACAACATTTATACGGTAATCATATATATACTTGTCTTTTTAAAAAGAAAGTAGCTAAACAACTTAATTAGTTTTAAAGAAACCTTAAGTGAATAACTAGTGCTTTATGTTTCTCTTTCTCCATATCAAACCCTAATGCAGAACACACTTTTATTGTCATTGACTCATTGTGTTCTTAGGTCGCCACCGTTTTTCTCATTCTTTAATCGTACTAATCCCTTAAATGACTTTGTCAATGAATCATGATTTAGTTATATCAGCTGGGTCGTGAAAGATGAATATAGTGCTTGGAGAGGTGTTTTTGATTTCTCAGGGCACGAGAACTCGAATTTCCATATCTTGAGAAATGCTTGTATTTTGATCTAAGTACCACATAATCATAGCGTGTGTTAATTACAAGCTCATAAACAAGAAACTAAGCTGGATTTGGTACGTCAATCAACCAGAGCCTGAGTTAAAGGTAAGGCGTATCCTCTCTCTCTGTTTTTTTTTTCTTTTTGTAATTAGGATGCATTTCAAGGAGTGTTTGATCTTCATTGTTGTTATGAAATTGCAATGCCAGAGCAACTCTGATACACTGAAAGTAAGCAAAGAAATGATGAATTAGATGCAAGAAAATGCATCAAGACGTAGACACCTTTGGGTTCCCGAGCTAGCAAATTGCCTTAAGTGAACAAAAACAAAAGAAAATAAATCTGCGTCTGCCGGGAGTCGAACCCGGGTCTATTGCTTGGAAGGCAATTATCCTAACCGTTGGACTACAGACGCTTGTTGGCTTCCTAACCGAGAAGCCAATATTTATATATAACTTATGGCAGAAATTGAATGATTCCAAACAGCTCAGTTTTCAGGCCCATACGACATAGTTTTTAGTTTAATTTCAAATTTGAAAACTAAAAAATAAACTTCAGTTGTCAGGCCCAATTGGCCGCTCCGATTTCTGGAGGAAGCTAATGCCGAACAGTACCCAGTATAACAGTAGTGAACCATCACTGAGTTTGTTCATTACACTTTTTTGTCTTCTCAAAGATGTATAACTAATATTATAAAACTCGATGAAGAATGAATCAAAAGCCAAAGGCGTCTAATGATCTACATTTGATAAAAGGTTCATGTGATTAGTACCATTAAAAACATCAAAGGCCTATACAAAATGATAACTAACGTTTGACAAAACATATATAGCAGAAAAAAAATTATAGTCTAGATAAGTTTGTCAAACAAAAAATGTTAACTGATTAAAAAATACAAGTAGCTAACATAATTTATATATAAAATCTATTGTCAGACGCTGTTGAATCATTCCATTAATCCAAGTGATCACATGCCTGCAGTAGTATTTTCCATGAAACATTCCATCCTCCTTAATAATTCGAGAACAAAAAGTCAACTCTCTTGTAGTACCATTTGATTTTAAGAAATACTATTTAGCTGATGAGGAAGTACCCTTTGGTTTGTTAAGTTTGCAATATCAAAAGTTCATATCCATCAATTTACTTTTTGACCATTTCTTCCCAATTGAGTTTAGAAATGTATAAAGTCTATAGAGAATTTTAATTCTATTCAATTACTTAGAGTCGACATTTTTCACTCTCAAAAATGAAAGTTTAATTGTACGATAGCCATACAGAAAAGAGAATTGTTATAACCACACCATTCCCTGAAAACAGAATACATAAAAAACAAAATATCATATCAAATCTTACATTTTCATTGTGATGATTGACAGGATCATTTTTGGTAAGTTTTATGGGCCTGCACTTTTTTCACTAAAGTACATATGGTCTACCATTTTTGTCTCCCAGATCATCTTACTGTTAAATTATTTGACGGATTGACTGGATAGTGAAACAACTCCAGTTCTATACGAACTATTAGCAATTCACAATATGAATGTAGTTTCAAACAAATGGTTAGTTTGGACTTTCGAGGTCTACATCTCAAATTCGAAGCATGGGTACAAAGAATGTAACTACATGTCTTCTCTCTTTAAACTTTCACTGTTTCGCAAACATATAAACTTCATTCTAAAGCGGATTTTTTTTTTTTTTTTTAGACAACCATATTATTACGTGTATGAGTCACAATCCGTCGATCCATTAGTCTAAATGATATGCACAGTGTAGATAAGGAAATTCGATCCCCGAATATTATTTAAAAATACATAAATTAACATGATTAAAGAAACCCATCATGTACTTTAGTAATAGTGGAAAAGCAAATCATACCACATGCCATGGCAGAATTAACTAATAGTAATTAATTATGTCTTTGTCNATAGAAATTAATTTTTTTTTTTTAAAAAAAAAAAAAAAACACACATCCCTTATGTCACAAAAAAAAAAAAGAAGACACATTCAAATAATTGTTCCGGATAATCTCTAAACGATCAAATGTCTATGTTTTGTTATTTTCCTACAGATCTATTAGAAATTAAGGGATTAAGCATTAAAATATATTGACTAACTTGATCAAAACTGTTAGTCAACAAATTGGAGTCAAGGCATCAAATCATACAATTTGTTAGGTAACCACTTTGGACATTTCATTAGTTCACGGAAGTGGTCCACACGAAAGGGATTTATGAGCTATACAATAATACCATACTTATTACAAAATCATTTTATTTGGACACTAATATAATTAATCTACCAAAAAAAAGAAAAACCTGAATTACGAATTTGACTAATTTCTTCGTGCAAAAGTGGATAAAGACATCTCTTTATTTGTCTATCGATGGTGATTTGCCATAAACCCCATATTAACCATCCACCGAATACTTTTCGTCTGTCTAGATGATTTAGAGATGGTAAAAGTGGTCACTTTAAATTGAAAGTCCATCTAACTTTATACTAATATACACATAATTTTTTTAGATGTTTTTATTTTAAAGCCTTCTCGATTCATATATACACAAAAAATTATCTATCTTTATTCTTTAAATATAGTATTACACCATTAGAATTAATATCATCTATTATGAAAACAGTTGAAATATGCAATCAGAAGAATAAATAATATATCCTTGTAAACCAATAAGTTGGTCCTCAGTATTTTTATACATACATGATACATGTAATAAGAACATCATATCAATACACTTAATATCTTTGCATAATATCATAACATAATTTTTTCAAATCTATAATCTCTTGCACAAAAGTGTGCGTTGTTATCTTATCATGATATCATAACATATTACGGAGATGTCTAATTACTATTCAGACGGAAATAGACTCATTGCTCCAAAATATATCGAAAACTAACCGATAAATTCTATGTATTGAAAAATAAAAGATTGGATTGGGTAAGTTTCAAAATATTTAATTACGGATAATTAATGTATTTTCTTTCACATATTCATATGTTGTGAATGTAACTATACCATAGAAATAATCCAAATGAATTTGGAGAGAAAAAGAACTTAATCTTATCTATTTGTGAAGGTAACCAAAGATCTGATCTTGCATTACAGTTTGGATCGAATAATGTTATCACCGATGAAACAAAACTTTCAAGTGCAATTGGCTAAGTAAACAACAACAACCAAAAGAAAACTACATTAAACCGATGTACTTGATGGGGTATATACTTCTACTATAAAGTACTGTGATTCGCCATAAAAGTTGTGCATAATGTTAGGTGTGGTTAGTAACAAATAGACATCATTAGTAAATTAGTGGCCTTATTCAACTCCATATAGTTTCTTAAATTAATCAAATTAACTCCATAAATATTCTTCAACACACTCCCTAAAGTAGAACCTTAAGCACATCTTATATAATAAAGTAGGGTTCCTCTTCCTAACTATTCATGAGAGGCTGCCATGTGTCCTCTTTTAATATTTTTTTAGTCCCTCTCAATTTACTATTTATTTTATAATCCATCAACTTACAAAAATTACATCACAAGGCTGTCATGTGTCCTCTTTTTTTTTTTTTTTAGTCCTCTCAATTTACTATTTCTTTCATTTCTCAACTAGCTCTAAGAAGCTGCCATGTGGCACATCGATTTTAATTTATTTATTTGTTAGTCCTATTTACTTCATTATTGTTTTTACTCATCAACTAAAAAACATATGAACAACTCTTTAAAAGTTATATTACAATACAAATTTTATATAATTTTTATAGCTCATAAAATATTTTATCTAATATTACTATGATTTTTTATAGATCATGCGAAAAATTATTCAACAAAAACTAAAAATAATAAGAAAATAATTTAGTATTGATATTTTTACATATATTTTTAAAATTATCAATTTATTTTTCTGATGAGCCCTTCTAAAAAATATTATCCAAGAAATAATAAAAAAATCGTGGTTGGTACACTGGCTGTAGAAACTGTAGAGATTTTTATAACTGATAAAGTCCTAAAAGCCAGAATTTATTCAATCGGATTTTTTTACTTTAAAGATCTTAAAAGTCCTAATAGTTCTCCTAAAAACACTCACAACAACTTTCTAATTTATTTGTTCTTTGATACGGCATTTTTTTTAAAAAAACTACAAAAGCTGGCTTTTATTATTTTGCAGGTAAAATTGTCTACAGTTACAACCAACTAAAAAACGTATACAGCCACAGTGCCTACAGTCTTTACCAATCAATAATTCGTTGTTACAAACCTATATTAAAAATGTCAATTCTGTAATCTCATCCACGCAAAGCGTGGACTTTCCTAATTTACTTGTGCTTTGATACGACAAAAGCTACATAAGCTGGCTTTTATTATTTTGCAGCTAAATCTCTCTAGAGCCACAACCAACTAAAAAAAGTCTACATTCACAATTAGGGCAAAGCAAAATACCCAGAACCGAATAATCAAACCGAAACCGATTAAATACATGAACGGGTCCTAAAGTCATATACCCGAAGAACCGGAACCGAATCCGAACCGAACCGAGAACCGAATGGGTACCCGAGATATTTAGAAATATTAACTATATATAAAGATTTTATACCCACTTATCTATAATAATAATTATAACTCCGATAATATAAATTTCTTTTCTACCAAAATAAATGAAATATCCAAAATATCAAAAAGTTAATATGTATATTTTTCAAAATTTAGTTAAATTTTATTTAAATTTAACAAAAATTTATAAAAATTATGATTTTTTTGGTACCAGGAACCAAACCCAACCCGGAGAGAACCAACCCGAATCCGAACTGAAAATTAGAAATACCCGAACGGGTCTTAAATCTCTAGAACCAAAAACCCGAAACCCGAATGGAACCGACCCGAACCCGACCCGAATACCCATACGCCCATCCCTAGCCAAAGTCCTTACCGTCATTACCAATCAATAATATCTTGTTACAAACCTATATGAAAAATGTCAATTTTTAATTTTATAATCTCATCCACGCAACGCGTGGACTTTCCCTAGTTAGTAATATAATAAGGAACACCAAAAATGATAGCCTCCTTTGCTCACACATCAATAATAGATGACTTAACAGTCTTCGAAAGGCAAGTACCAACCAATAGAGGAAAACAAAAAAAGATTGGATATCTTCTTATTCACAAATTACAGCTAGAGTGTTTTAATTTTCTTTTCCATTTTTATATCATTGGATGTTAATAAAAAGACAAAACAAATATAATATTATTGTTGAACATAAAATTAAAAAAAACAAGTACTGATGATGCGACAAAAGCATTTGAAGGTTCACACAAAACGCGCATTTGAACCCGCGTGACTTTGGTGAGACGCATGGATCACACTTGGAACGCTCGACGCACATTTTACTCCTGGCGTCTTGCGGACGTACACGCCATTAGCTTTTTTGATTGCGATTTCTAGACTTAAAGGCACACTTTCATTACTTGTAGCTAAATCTTTTGAAGTATGGACAGTTTCATGACATATTTTAAAAATGGTAAATCTCATTTCATTTAACAAAAAAACTATTACAGATTTATCTCCAGACTCAACAAATGATAAAAACTGGTTTTAGTTTTACTTAATAACAAATCTTTACATATATAGTTTAAGTTGAATAAATTAATATCGTCTAAAAAATCCGTGGTTTACGAAAACTTGTTTTGTTGATTAATAGAAATAAATTATATATATAAGGAAACAATTATGACAAAAAAAAATGGTCAGTGTGATGTATATATGATTTTGTTTTTTGAAAATATAAGTAATCCAGTCTATGTGAAATGTATACACCTGGAAAATTCATACTTTAATTTTTTTTTTTTAATTTATGCAAGAAATTTTTATAGACAACTATAACTGTATTTACATCAGATTTTGATTTGATTCTTCCAAAAATGAATATTATTATGTTTTTCTAAGAAAAGACAATACTATCCTGATCTTTTGATCATGTTGATGTCAAAAACAATCAATAAGATTTCTGATTTTTTTTTTTTTTTTTTTAGTATAACAACCCATAACTTTTAGTATAATGGTATGTACTATTATTGTTGATATGTTACCACTAAATATAAACTCGAGATAATGCATGTGAACATATAATGAATATCTCAATTGAAAACCATTGCACAAATATAACATATATACATCCGAATATATATACTGTTAATAAATTAAAATCATAACTAATTTTATACAAGATCTGTAATTCTATAATTTTTTCCGGTAGTAATGACTATTAGATATCATTATTCTCATAAAATATAGCACAACTTTTATTTTTTCTTAAACCGTTAGCTAAAAATTAATATCGTGATCACTACTGTTCAATTAATATATTCTTCTCCTTCACATTATTATCGTTTACTTTATAAAAAACCAATAATAAAAATCAGTCGACAATACCTTAACGTGTATATAAATAAACCAATAAATGTGAACATGGCACACCACAACTTAACCACTCCCAAAAAGCCCAAAGACTTTTCTTCTAAGATCTCACACCAATATATATAAAGCCACCGTCGCGTCTCCGTCGTAGCCTCACCGGAGAAAAACTCCAAATCCAGCAATGGGGAAAGGCGGAGCACTAAGCGAGAGCGTGATTAAGAAGATCCTCCTCTCGTACAGCTACGTTGCGATATGGATCTTCTTAAGCTTCACCGTAATCGTCTACAACAAGTACATCCTCGACAAGAAGATGTACAATTGGCCTTTCCCAATCTCACTCACCATGATCCACATGTCCTTCTGCTCAACCCTAGCTTTTCTCATCATCAAGGTTTTCAAATTCGTCGAGCCGGTTTCGATGTCGAGGGAGACTTATCTCAGATCCGTTGTTCCGATCGGAGCTCTGTACGCGCTCTCACTCTGGTTATCGAATTCCGCTTACATTTATCTTTCCGTTTCGTTTATTCAAATGCTCAAGGCTTTGATGCCTGTTGCTGTTTACTCCATTGGTGTTTTGTTGAAGAAGGAAGGGTTTAAATCGGATACTATGGTTAATATGTTGTCGATTTCTTTCGGTGTTGCCATTGCTGCTTATGGTGAAGCTAGGTTTGATGTTTGGGGTGTGATTCTTCAGCTTGGTGCTGTTGCTTTCGAGGCTACTAGATTGGTTTTGATTCAGATCTTGTTGACTTCTAAGGGAATCACGTTGAATCCGATTACTTCCTTGTATTACGTTGCTCCTTGTTGTTTGGCTTTCTTGTTTGTTCCCTGGATCTACGTCGAGTTCCCCGTGCTTAGGGACACGTCGAGTTTCCACTTCGATTACGCCATTTTCGGGAGTAATTCGTTGTGTGCGTTTGCTTTGAATCTTGCTGTGTTTTTGCTGGTTGGGAAGACCTCTGCTTTGACTATGAATGTTGCTGGTGTGGTTAAGGATTGGTTGTTGATCGCGTTTTCGTGGTCTGTGATTAAGGATACCGTCACTCCTATCAATCTTTTCGGGTATGGGATTGCGTTTTTGGGAGTTGCGTATTATAATCACGCCAAGTTGCAGGCGTTGAAGGCCAAAGAAGCTCAGAAGAAGATTCAGCAGGCGGATGAAGAGAGTGGTCGGTTGTTGGAAGAGAGGGAAGGTAATGTTGAAGGTAAGAAGAATGAGTCTGGAAACTAATTGAAGAGTTTTTGATTCGGAATCAAGAATGTGGAATTTGAGCAAACACATAATTTGTTGAATAAGAGCATGGAAGAGAGATATGATTATGATTTGGACACAGAGTGGTTCCATTCTTATGGAATCTGAGGGTCCTTTTGATTTGCTCATAGGTAGTAATGTCAGAATTTCTTACTTGCTTTTTCGTCTTGTTTTTTTTCTTTTCTTTTCAAGCTTATTGTCTTCTTCTTCTTCTTCTTTTCGTATTGTTTTCTTGAAGGTATTTATGATTACAATGATGTTACTGGACCCCTCTGTTTATGGATTTTCCTGTTTTTTATTGAACAATACAGAAGTTATTGAAAGTTTCAGTATACTTGTTGATTGTATATTTTGTCAATCTCTCTCAGTGGTTTCGTAATCCTCTTGCCATTTTATGAGTAATCGACATTTAGTGATATGGTATCTACTTTGTTTAGGTTGTTCAAAGCAGTAGGCTTCGAGTGCTTGACAAAAATACGGTAGAGTATGGGTAAAAGCAATTCTTGTAAATTCTCCATTTATTTTAGTAATTCCTAACATCTAAATTATGCGGCAAGGAAGATTTATTACAACAACATATTGTTATGATAGTTGTCAAATCCTAAAGAGCTTAATGAACAATCTGACGACGCCAAATTCTTCTCTTAATCCGGTTCTGTTCTGAAACTTGACTTTGACTTCATATGCATGTTGTATTGTTCTAAATTTAAGCCCATTCACCAACAAAAATGTTTAATAAGGCCCATTATTGCCCTTTTATTAGCGAACGTAATCGATGAGTTAATCCCCGTCTCCTTCAATTAACTTGCGGTTGCTATTTTCATTAAACCCGTAAAATCGTAATAAAAAAAATTCGACTAACCGTGACGAAAAAAAAAAGAAAAAAAATCCGACTAACCCACCCATTCACTGTTTCGAACCCCAACGACAGAAAAACCTCTCAAAAACCCTAATTTTCTTTTAACTTCGTTTCATTCTGCTTCTTCGTCTTCTCTCCCTCTCTTCCGCCTATCGTTTACAAAGTTGTAGCTCTTTGACCTCTACTTCTCTCCGTGTCTCCCTCGCTTAGTCTCTGTGAACTGGTAAGTTGCTTCGTTTTCGTTACTTTCTAAGTCGAATTAGATAATTCTCAATTTGACTAAGTTAGTGGATTCACAGCATTTCTCAACGGGAATCACTTTATCTGTGTTTCAAAGATTCTCCTTTTCACGGAATCAAAGTCATCACTCTTTGAGTCCTGAGGTTGAGTTTTGATTGTTTTGGTTGAATCAGTTTCAGGGAGAGATGAATTTGGTGAACATTAAAGATGTATTGACTTCTTTCAGTCCTGCTCTTGATTATCTCGCTCTTAGCACCGGAGATGGCCGTATCAAGGTATTTTGCTTATATAGTTCGTGGTCTTGTTCAGTTTCGTAGGGATTTTTTTGCTTAAAGGGAAGGTCTTTTTGTTATTAAGTTTTTCGATGTTTTGTGTAGATTTGGGATACGGTCAAGGGTCAGGTTCAAACAGAGTTTGCTGATATTGCATCTTCAGAAGAGACTAACATATTTACCAAGCCTGGGAAAGGTCATCTCTCGGTTGATTATACGTGTATGAAATGGTTGTCTTTGGAGAAAAAGGTAAAGAGACACTTGGCTTTTTATTTTGGTATTGCCTTGCGGTGTAGATTTAGTTTGTGAATTCGTTTTTTGTTGTTGATAATAAGCTTTTTATTCTTGTTATTTGCAGAAGAAGAGAAAGCTCGGAACTTCCTTATTGGTATTAGGAACTGGTGGAGGAGATGTTTTAGCACTTGATGTGGCTTCTGGTCAATTAAAATGGAGAATAAATGACTGTCATCCCGGGTAAGTAATACTCACTGACTTCTTCCTAACTATTCTTTGTTAGATAATATCGGCTGATCTATTTGTAAACTTGGCATTCTGTTATTCGATTATGCGCTAGGTAGTTGCTTTCTTTATATTCTTTGTAAATTTTTCTCTTTGGAGCTCCTTGAATTTTGTATTACTAGCAGAGTTTGGACTGTAATTTATGTGATTCCTGTCTTGTGCAGTGGTGTCAATGCTGTCTCATCTTCTACAAAGGCCTCCTGCATATACAGTGGTGGTGCAGATGGGATGGTTTGTGAAATTGATCCACATAGTGGAAATCTGATTAGAAAGTTCAAAGCTTCGACAAAAGCTGTTTCTTCTTTATCTGTTTCGCCAGGTGTGTCTCAAGAGATGTAGTGGTTTTGTTGGTTGCTTCAAATATGTTTTGGCTGGTCTAAAAAAAGCCACATTGAAATTTACGTTAACATGCATAATCTAGAAAATATTATTCACCTGTTGATGATGTCTTTGCTCTGTTTTGTTTCCTCCCTCTTGTAGATGGAAAAATATTAGCAACTGCATCTTCTCAGTTGAAAACTTTCAAGTGCTCTGATCTCAAGAAGATGCAGAAGTTTACTGGTCATCCTGTGAGTATCTAAACGATTTGTCCGCATTTTTTTTATCTACCATGTTATATTGTTAGGAAACTGAGTCTAACTTGTACCGAAGGAGGTTTTTAACCATTTTTTTATGGTATATAGGGAGGTGTGCGGTGTGTTGCTTTTACAGAGGATGGAAAATTCATCCTCTCATCTGCAGTTGGTGAAAGATATATTGCAGTATGGAAAACAGATGGTGCTAAGAAGCAGTCAGCTAGATGTGTCCTTGCCTTGGAGCACCCTCCTGTCTTTGTGGATAGCTGGGGTGAAACAGATGAAGATGGGTTATATGTTTTAGCAATTTCAGAAGTTGGTGTCTGTTATTTTTGGTATGGATCAAATGTTGAGGAGCTATCAAGTGCAAAACCTACAAAAGTCGCACTAGCAACTGAAGATTCTTCGCTTAAACAACACAAGGGCTCATTGCCAATTATTTTTGCTGCAAAACTACAAGGCATTTTGAAGCCTGGTTCTGCAAATGCATTTATTGCGTCTGGATTGCTGGTTAAACCATCATTCCATAAAATGGCGCTGCAGTTTGGCACTGATATGGTGCTGAATGCCTCTAAGAATGGGATCCTTCTTCCCATCGCACAGTCAGTTTCCAAGTCTAAGAAGGGGCAAGGCGTGCAGAACAAAGGTATATTCTATGGGCTCTACTCTTTACTAAATCATGAAACTTCCTTCAACTAATTGATTAGACTGTGTAGGTTTAACTTGTTGTTGCGATGCGAACATCACATTAACTATTTTATGTGATGGTCAACAGGATTCTCGTCAGTGCTAGCTGCTTAGCAATAACCACACCATGTTTACCTAGACTCAATGAATTTCCTTGTTATGAGAAGATTATATTTGACATTATGGAATTACAGGATATAGCTTTCTTTATATGTCCTGTTGTTTAATCTTCTCAGCATGAAAGTCTCTATCCTCGATAGTGCTTTGTGGATTGCAGTTTCCATTTCCCTTCCTTTCCTGCCAAT